>WNWK01016842.1:0-43883 GCA_009830355.1 Cherax destructor
AGAGAGATAGAGAGAGGCACCCACACCATCGTATGTCCTCGGATCCGGTACACACCGATCTGTGTTGGTGCCTAATTCTAGTAGGAATGTATGGTCCCGTTGGTAGAGCGTCGTGGAATTGTCGTCACCATGAGGCGAGGTTAAAACAGCAAGGGTTCGATCCCGGCTAGTCAGCAGTATTGTTATTATATATATATATATATATATATATATATATATATATATATATATATATATATATATATATATATATATATATATATATATATATACATATATATTTTTTAATATAGGAGGTACCACCTCTTGAACTTTACTAGGGACCCTCATCCTCAGAGAAGACGATAAACGTACCTCAGGGAAAACTCGAGGTTCTCCCGGAGCTGTTTGAATATTTCTTCTCCTACCACCCCTATATACAATATGTGAATGCTTTATTAATAGACATAATACATTGATGGAAATCACAAACATGAACATGAATACAATGGTACAATATATCAAAGATTATGAATCTTCTCCAGCTCCTCGAAGCCGGACGCGAGCCAAGTATGCAGCATGCGTTTCCCCTCTGGATGGCCACGCTGAGACGCTGGAACATGAACGTGGCTGCCCTTGGGTCCTGGTGGTGTCGATGAGTCTGGAACCCAGTTCTTTAAGGAAACGTGTTGCATTATTTTCCCACGCTCCCAAGGTCTCTGATCCCACTGGGACAAATTGATAATGTTGGCTTATGTCCCTGTACTTGCCGATCTTGTACTCCCTCTTGTGGTCAGCAGCTCCTCCCTGTGACCCGACACTGTGATGGATGTAGGTGTCAGCCAGTGTTGACACACAGGTATAATCCCATGCTAAGAGCTTGCCATTCTTCCAAGGATAGATGGTGATCCGTCGGGGCGGTTTGCTGGGTTGTGGGCATTGTTGGCTGCTAGTGATCAGGGGCTCTCTCCAGCTGGGCATCCAGCTGTAGCAAGGGTTCTCTTTATGATGTCGTTGACCTCATTGTGTCTTGCATGCCAGCCCTTGGTTTTAGAACAGTTAAGACCATGTAGACCATATTGGTCGGTTTGCGCATCGCTGCAAATACACACACACACACACACACACACACATATAATATATATATATATATATATATATATATATATATATATATATATATATATATATATATATATATATATATATTTGCTGTATATGTTAACTATAATCCTTTATCTATTCATCTTAGAGAATTAAATGTATGAATACAAGATCTATCAAAAGTAAACTGAGAATACTCCAGAAGCCACTTTATTATTGAATTTTTAACCTTTTCAAATGTTATTGATGAGAAAACGTAGACATAGACGTGCAAACATCTAAAAATTCAGATTAGGTGTAATTATGGCCAAAACGACACATAATAATTTTCTGCAAAATACCCAAGATGACATGGTGGCATTCATTGGATCTTTTATTATGGACCATTAAGGATAATAAATTTGTAATGCAGAACAGTGAATTTCCAACATTCCCAGAGCCTCATCCTTAGCTGCTTGACAATAAATATTGCTTGGGAGGGACTGAGGCGACACACACTAAGCTGGAGCCGTTTAATCTATTTGGTTTAGTGACCAGGTTTACGAAAATGCAACTGGGGAAAAATGTTTAACTGGCTTTCATTTGACGTTATTGCTAACGACAGTATTGGGTGACGGGCTTACAAAGAACTTGGTGTCCTTATCACGGAAACTTTAATCTTAATGCAACTCTTGAAAGGTTTATGTGCTATTCTATAAGACATGCAAAAAGTAAAATAAAAATAGAAAAAATATTTAAATGTTTGAAAAAAAACTTTTTTTAAATTGAAGTAAATTTTGTTACAAATTATTATATTTTAAATTACCCAAAAATTATTTATCGTGAATATAACAGCTTAAATAAATATTCTTAAATATATTTGACAGAGTGGGGCCTACAAAGCAAACAAAATATAAACTTTCCATTACATATAACACACTGAGTTAAAATCTTAAAATCGATTATTATGCAGTCCACTTGTATATCCTGTTGAGTTTATATTTCCGTCAGGACGTCTTTTGTATTTAGCTCTACACTTGTGCTGCCATCTACCGGGCTTAGGCCTAGTCTCAGCTCACCCCGAAGCACCCTGTGATGCTCTCACTCGAAGCACCATGCGATGCTCTCACTCGAAACACCCTGCGTGCTTCACTCGAAGCACCCAGCGATGCTCTCACTCGAAGCACCCAGCGATGCTCTCACTCGAAGCACCCTGCGATGCTCTCCTCGAAGCACCCTGCGTGCTCTCCTAAGCACCCAGCGATGCTCTCACTCCGAAGCACCCAGCGATGCTCTCACTCGAAGCACCCAGCGATGCTCTCACTCGAGCACCCTGCGTGCTCTCACTCGAAACACCCAGCGATGCTCTCACTCGAAGCACCCAGCGATGCTCTCACTCGAAGCTACCCTGCGTGCTCTCCTCGAAGCACCTTGCGATGCTCTCACTCGAAGCACCCTGCGTGCTCTCCTCGAAGCACCCAGCGATGCTCTCACTCGAAGCACCCTGCGTGCTCTCACTCGAAGCACCCTGCGTGCTCACCGAAGCACCCTGCGATGCTCTCACTCGAACCACCCTGCGATCTCTCACTCGAAGCAACCTGCGATGCTCTCACTCGAAGCACCCTGCGATGCTCTCCCCGAAGCACCCTGCGATGCTCTCACTCGAAGCAACCTGCGATGCTCTCACTCGAAGCAACCTGCGATGCTCTCCACTCGAAGCACCTTGCGTGCTTCACTCAAGCACCCTGCGTGCTCTCACCGAAGCACCTGCGTGCTCTCACTCGAAGCACCCTGCGTGCTCTCCTCGTAGCACCTTGCGTGTCTCCTCCGAAGCACCTTGCGATGCTCTCCTCGAAGCAACCTGCGATGCTCCACTCGAAGCACCCTGCGATGCTCTCCTCGAAGCACCCTGCGATGCTCTCACTCGAAGCAACCTGCGATGCTCTCACTCGAAGCACCCTGCGATGCTCTCACTGAAGCACCCTGCGATCCTCACTCGAAGCAACCTGCGATGCTCTCACTCGAAGCAACCGCGATGCTCTCACTCGAACCACCCTGCGTGCTCTCACTCAAGCACCTGCGTGCTCTCACTCAAGCACCCAGATGCTTTCACTCGAAGCACCCTGCGTGCTCTCACTCGAAACTCCTGCGATGCTCTCACTCGAAGCACCCTCGATGCTCTCACTCAGAGCACCCTGCGTGCTCTCACTCAAGCACCCAGCGATGCCTCACTCGAAGCACCTTGCGTGCTCTCACTCGAAGCACCCTGCGATGCTCTCACTCGAAGCACCCTGCGATGCTCTCACTCGAAGCACCCAGCGATGCTCTCACTCGAACCACCCTGCGATGCTCTCACTGAAGCACCCTGCGTGCTCTCACTCAAACACCCTCGATGCTCTCACTCGAACCGAAGCACCCTGCGTGTTCTCACTCGAAGCACCCTGCATGTTCTCACTCAAGCACCCTGCGATGCCTCACTCGAAGCACCCTGCGTGTTCTCACTCGAAACACCCTGCGATGCTCCCTCGAAGCACCCTGCGATGCTCTCACTGAAGCACCATGCGATGTTCTCACTCGAAGCACCATGCGATGCTCCACTCAAGCACCATGCGATGCTCTCACTCGAAGCACCCTGCGTGCTCTCACTCGAAGCACCCTGCGATGCCCCTCACTGAAGCACACTGCTATGCTCTCACTGAAGCACCATGCGATGCTCTCACTCGAAGCACCATGCGTGCTCTCCTCGAAGCACCATGCGATGCTCTCCTCAACCCTGCGTGCTCTCACTCGAAGAACCCTGCGTGTCTCACTGAAGCACCCTGCGATGCTCTCACTCGAAGCACCATGCGATGCTCTCACTGAAGCACCCTGCGTGCTCTCACTCACCACTAGACAACCTTCAGACAACAAGTCCGTCGTTCTTTTGTCCCCCTCGCGGGCTTGGGGCCCTGGCCAAACCCGCAGGGCAATTTAAACCCACTGCCGAAATTTCCCAAGAACCAATAAAGTAACACGTCACTTCGAAGAGTATTCATTCTCCACCAACAAGAAGAATTGTATTGGGCCAGCCGGGTCTAGCAGCTGTGTTTTGCCTGAGAGGGGGAAGGAAGATCAAGATGTTAGTCTCCAAGTCATCGATGGAGATATTAACACCTTAGGAAGGCCCTGGATGCGGGAGGAGCTCTTATCTTGGGAATTAAATTTGTGCTCCAATTTGAATTTACCTAAATGCCTTTATCCCCTCCCTACAGGTGGTGTTTAATCCTACGATTTGGCGCCCGGGGATGGAAGATTACTAATGTATTTTTGCTTTTTAATCAGGGGATAAGTCAGTTCCATCATATTACCAACCAATAAACCCGACGTCAATAGTAGGAAATGGGACATACCGTGTCACTTAACGAGGATATTTCTGGCACCTCTCTGAGTTTCAAATTGCACACTTAGATCCAGTGAGAAACTGAGATTGTTTTTCTCAAGTGTGATCTCAAACTGTTCGGGGATGTAGGTCATGTAACTTTGACAAAAGGTAATTTATGACCCTGAAATTTTGAAATTAAATATCTCGCTTATATGGGACCTACAGACCTGCAACAACCGTCTGAAGCTAAAAAGAGCTCTAAACATATAGACAATTTTTTACCTCAGAGGTCAAACAAACATTGACATTTTCTGTGACCTATGTCCTGAAAATTTTCAAAATGCAAAACATATTTTCTCACCCACTAAATATGGATTGTCACATGAGTATCTCAAACTGCAACAAGAATTTCCCTGAGTTTTTAATTAGATTAGACGTCACATCCATTTTAGTAAACCTACTCAATGTATTTTTTACCTTGCCGTAAAGTTCTCTGGACCACCCTATCTTTTGACTGTGTATAAACTTTATTTTAAGACAAAATACATTGACAAAATACTTGACAAGAATACAATGGGGAGAAAAAGAACATAGATAACAACTCAGAGCACATGTCAAATATTTCGTCCAGCCCCCCGGCAGGGGGCCGCCCCAAATGCTGCAGGCTTTTCCCTTTGGGATCGCAGCACTGAGTTCTGAAAGAAGGCTGACGCCCTGTGGTTCTTGGTTTCTATGATGATTTTTTCCCCCAGCCTGAGAAACTTTAGAGCACACTTGCCCCTGCTCAAGGGTCCCCCAACCCCGATTAGGATGAAGTTATAGAAAGGGGGGAAGGTCTTCATATTTGGAGTCTTCTGGGCCCCTGTGGCTGGCAGCCCCCCCCTTCAGCTACGGGTATGGCAAGTAGTGCTGCCATTGTGGCAGCACAGGGTAATCCCAAGAAACGCTTATCATCCTTCCGGGGGGCATAGGGTCCATCAGGACCTTTATTTTCATAACCCCCATTTGGTTTTCCCCGGAGCTGGGCAACGGGCTGGGGTAGTTTCGCTTTATGATGTCATTGACCTCCTCATCCCCAGCATACTTCCTTCTGTGACACACGAGACCAAAAACCAATTTGATGGGCCTCCCCCTGCCGCAAATACACCTTGTTGGGGGTAGGGGGGCGGCGGGGAGCAACAAACCGAATGGCCTGTGGGTGAGTCGAGATATATATATATATATTTCTTATCACACCCCCCCCGGGATTGCAAACACATGCTTGACTGGTTCAAGACTCTTCTATTTGGCCCGGTCAGGTATTTGATTGATAAAAGGGTTGCGATGGCGTCTGTAGTTTTGGGTTTTGTGTAAATACTTTTGAGACGTTCAACTCAACTTGGCTGTTGAGAAGGATTATGATTTTGTTTAAAGGGTATTAGGAGGGTGACTGATGATTCAAAAAGATTAAAATTTTAACCATTGAATTTTTGGTGCTTTAAACACACTACTCGTCACAAACTCTGAGCTGAAAATTGGGATGTTCTTGGGAAAAAATCCGACGATGAGGCCTCCGGCCGAAGCAAATTGTGTTAGATCTTTTTTTGTTTGTGGGCTTTCGTAAATTTGGAATTTAAGGGTGTTATCTCAATAGTGTGCAAATTTTTGGGAGGGTAAATTTTTGGGATTATCTCATAATGTTTTTGTTCTGTCTTTTAATGTTTTTTGGGGGTTTTTTTTTCAAAGAGTTTGCTAACACCCAGCTGTGGTGTTATCCTGAGACTAATAGGCAAAACAGCTGTTGTTCTGTGGGTTTTTCCCTGAAAAAACTTATGAGTAATTTTGTGGGAAAGGGAAATATTGTAGCTCCTACAAAACATATACTTGATTATCAGACTTTTCCCGAAATTTTGACCCAAGAGTCAATGTAAAGCGCTGCGCAAGAAAGATGGGAAGAAAACGTAGAAGCACTTCACGATGACAAGGTTATCATAAGAAATTTTTTGAAGGATCCCAAGCCAACAAAGATCACAGAGACGCTTCGCTGGCGTAAATGTTGATTCTTCAACTTTTCAACGAAAGCCCTTGGTTGGCAGTTATCAGAAAGCTGGTAAAGGAACAATTATAAACTGCTGCTATGAAGAAAAAACCCCTGCGGTCAGTGTGGGGGGCGGGGTTTGATTGGTGTGTAGGGGGAAAAAATTTTAGGTAGTGGTGGTTTTAAAAGGACTTGCCTTGTTTTGGGCCAGGGCCTTCGGTTTTCCCCCTTCTTATTTCTTTGTGAGCTCTCTATCAAAGGGATGGACGACAGATGAATGGGTGAAGATCAGTGGTAGGAGACGGAGCAAAGACGAACCTCTTCATAATGGGAAAATTCATCAACCCCAAAACCCCCACAAGATTTTTTGGGGGGTATTTTTACGCTAAGGGCCCCGGGACCGCTTGTTACTGTTGACAGAACGATGAACAGTGACAAATACAAGGCAATCCTGGGAACTTATTTGCTTCCCACTGTGGATAGGGACTTTCCTGGTGAAGAAGGCTTTGTTTTCAGCGGGATTTTCCCCCATGCCAATTCCAAAAAAAAGCTGACATTCTCGAAGTGGGGTAAGCGTTCCATATTGGCCGGGAAGCCTCTTGACCTCAACTCATTTGAAATCTATGAGCTACAACCAAAACCAGGATCGCAAAACAGGACTGCTTAACTGTGAAGAAGCTTATTGATGCTGTTTTAGGACCTGGTAAGCGTCGGAAAACCCTGCCAAAATGTGTTCAGCATTGGGATTCTATTCCAAAGTTTTAGCATTGCATAAAAAAAAGGGTAGTCATATCTCTCATTAAATCAGTTTTGTATATCGTTTGTATATTTCAAATAAACATTAATTTTCCAGATAAATGTCTTATTTCATCATTCACAATTAATTTACCCCTAGGTCTTAATGAAGACGGACTTTCAAGTGGGTTGGATGGCCGGTTCATGTGCATTAGTCTTCTCTAGGCCCTGTACATTGAAACTTTTGGGGTGTTATTATTATAAAGTTAACTAAGACGGCGTGATGGGAAACCCTATCCATACAAATTTTTGTTTGTGGGTATTGTTAAAAGAAAAACAGTTAAGTTATTGCTGATTATTGAGGTCAAAAAATCTCCGGGAGATGGGGAAGATTTAGACCCTGACTGACTGTACGTCGGAGGTAGCTTAGTGGAGGAAATTGACGCCCAACACTTAGTTTTTTTTCCGGACAGAGGGTTCTGATGGGTTAAGTAGGTCCCTGAGTGCTTTGACGATAGTTCCCAAGAGGTGGGAGAACTGCGCGTGTGTGGGTGCACTAGCTATACCTGATGTGATTGGTTTTAGGCATGTTGTGTTTATGGGCTTAGGTAGTTCTACTGTCTGCTGGTTTAGGGTTGCTTATTAAATGTAGAAGACTTCTTCCTTCATTAGTGGTTATGTGTCTGGTTTTATGGGAATTTTGGCGAGTGCCTCCTACTGTTGCGTTAATGGGCTCTATGTTGACTGGTCTTTTTGGTCCCGATGCTGGTGTTGAAAAGATGACCCCACCTTTTTGTCGGCTGTGTGACGATTAAACTGGGTCCTTCGAGATTCTGAAGGTCAGTGATATATCTTTTGGGAAAGGTTGGCAGAGGAAGGCACACTAGGCGTAGCAGTATGCCCTGTATGAAACCTTTCTGGAAGTTGTTTGTTTTTTGGGTTTTCGGGTGACAAAGTTTTTTTGGTAGATTTTAAATTTGAGTCCTAGACTCAGTGACGTGACGATTGGTTGTTAATGAAGGTTTCCCGTTCCACCCCTTCCATCCACTTTTAAATGCAGAGAAACGGGGTTTTGGGTTGGGTTTGATATTGTGTTTTTGGGTTTGGCCGGGTGACTATGCTGAGAATATGCTCAGCGTGCGGGGGTCAGTCTCGGTTGACCTTCATGTTCCAGGCTGTTACCTGGACCTCTCCTATCTTCCGGCCTATAGGTCTCGTAATAGGCAAAACTTTCTGATTGCCTAGCAAAAAGGTAACCCCGAAGTCTATTTCTCATGTTCGGATTTTTTTAGTCGAAATTTAAAACAATAAACCCTGCCAGCCCATATGAACCTAGAGTTACCTCCATTCATATTTTGTTACTCAGTACTGTTACTACAGTACTACTATCCTACCAGGGGTTAGTAAACCTACTCTTTCACCTCACGTGATACATATATACCCTCCGTGTTCATGTATTGTTTTTAACTGCCTGACAAAGCTCCTGGGAAAAGAAACATTGCCACAATAAAAAGTCATATTAGTTGCATCTGTTTCCATTACCTAACATTTTGGCAAATTTTGCCATCGTTGTTATTCGACTGAAAAAGCCTCTGGAGGGGAAAAAGTTTTGGAATAAAGATTTAACTGTTGCGGTGTGTCTTACTTTTCCCTGCCGTACTTTTTATACCATTATCATGTTCAATGTCACACACTGCAACACAACGGTATCTTGGTACAAGGCATCTACGACAACATTTTTTCCAGACCACTTTTTTCTTGTCCACTAGAAGCCTCTCCTCTTTTGTTGTCTTCAAAGTTTTTTTTCAGATCTAAGTCTCTATTCTGATACGGAGCAGAACTTTCTCCGTCCATCACCTTCCCCGAAGGTGATGGACTACCCAAAAGTCTTTACATTTCCCTGCTTCTGATGCTTCTGTATTTGACCGAAGAAGCCCATTTGGGAGGTAAAACGTTTCGAAATAAGGTTCCTAACTGTTTATAGTCTTACTTATCTACTGGTCGGTACAGTTATTATAATATTCCCTGAACCCAGGTGTTAAACTTATTAACTCTGTATTACCCAAGCCATGAAATTGTCGCACAAGTGTTTAATTCTTAACTTTTTTAATATGTGTCAGGACAGCATCATCTTGGGATCTTGATGCAGGGAATTCTTTAACACTTGGGAACATAATTTCAACAATGACATTTATTGTGGAAGTTTCGCCTCCCGGAGCTTTTTAAGCACACACAATACATGGACACACAGGGTTTTATAGGCTTAGAGGAGGGTGTAGTTGTGATACTAGATGAGGTAGTAGCAGTAGTAGTATTACAAATACTATACCTCACTCAGCTTTTCCCTCTGTTCCATCATTGTTTATAACGGGATCAGCTCCGGGGGCTTCCACAATAAAAAGTCGGTAACTACAGCACTTGCCTAACCTACAGGCATGACCCCTTCCCGTAGTGGATTTTCCCCCGGGGACACCCTACAGCGCTTTCCCCCCACTTGTCTGGTATGTGCCCTTTTTTTACCAAAACCTGTACTTTTAACTGATTGATAACGAACACATCGACTCCAGGCGAGGACTGATTATCCCAAACCTTCATCTTCCACTGTTCTCCCTTTTTTACGTATTGGACTGATGAGACCCGATCGAAAATTTCACAATAAAGATATCCCAAAAATTGCACACGCTCATTCATCAAAAAAAACTTTGCCCCACCAAGACACCTACTGATGATGTCATCACTGACTCGGGTGATACTCAAAGATTTCCCCGTAACTGAACAATCGGCCTCTGCAGTCAATACTCTTCCAACAAGGGGAAACAAGGTTATGGTCGTCATCATCTATTCCCCCACATACAAACGCTGCTTTCCCCGGGAAAGTCAGCTCTACAATCAACTAACTCTTTTTTCCTCGATTCCCCAGCTTCAAACTTCCTGATATTCACCATCCACAGACAATAAAAGATCCTCCCAATACAGAACCATCACCATTCCACCCGATCCTCCCTCCACTACTACCCAAGCCCCATATCACCACCCAGCCTCCCCAAAACACACAAACCACTTCATGCTCTGTCGCCGCCACCTCCGCCACAATGACACTTCCTGAGGATCAAGACTCCCACATCTTTTTAGAAGAAATTGAAGCTGACGATGACACCCCGGCCTTTTCCCGGATAAACCTTCGATTCTTCACTGTAAACAAGAACACCAGTTCACCATAGAATTCCACCTCGACTCTACAATGGAACGTCAAGTTTACCTCAGTTGTCAGACAATTTTCACCAAGACCAGTAAAATATTTTGTTTCAAATCATCAAATTTCAATTATTCACAACCCCGATTTTTAAAAAAGCGTTTAAAAAAATTTAAAAATGGGTCATTCTAAATTAGATAGAAACTGAACTTCATCCCAGCTGGCCCCAGCCTGGGGGGCCAATCCTGGCTCTGTTCCCCCTATTGATGAACTCCTCTCCAGAGATATTCTTCCCACCTCCCTTCCCCCCCTCATCTTCTTTTAAATTATTATTCATCACCTCATTTGAGATGAGATCAGTGAAGACCAAGAAGGTCTACTTTTAAACATAAAATATTTACAGTCAACTATGACATGAGAAAGTCTTTTTCAACTTTCCACTTCTCCTTAAATTTAAAATAGTTGAAAAAATTGAATTAAAACAACTTGTTTTCCATTGCCAGATCAAAAACACGAAAAGGAAAATCTTTAAATGAACTTTGACTTTTTAGTCTATAAAAAATTTATGTTTAATATTTTAATGTTACATTATTTCTTTACATGCCTGATGACATAAGCATCTTGATCTGTGATCTGGGAAAATAAACCTTGCTTACATATAAACTGAATCTGAATAAATGGGGTTGGGAAAAAAGACAAAGGGGATAAATGAGACACTTGTATAACATTGGGTGTCTTTATTCAGAAACGTTTCTGCAGCCAGTGATTACACGCTGTGGGACTGATTTCCCCCAAAAACCCCCTTCCACCTTCTCCCATTGGACTAAAAAAACACTTGACCAAATGTTTCCATAAGAAATACCTAAATATTACACAAGTGTCTCCTTTATAAAAATTTATTTTATTGTTTTCTTCCACTGATTGTACATAACTGATTTATAATAGGTTAGAGGAGGGGGCTAAATACGTCAAGTATGACTTTTATTTTTTAATTGATTACTAATTTACGAATGAATCAAAAAATCACAATTTGTAATTAGTAAGTTAATGGGTTTCGGGGACTCATTAGTTATTAAACTACAATTGTTATACCAATTTTTAGAAAAGGGAAATTGACGAATGGACATTTATGCAACACTTTTGGATGTTAGAAAGGGAAAAATTTGCCCCTATCAACCAAAGGGGAACGCGAAAATGAAATTTGAGGTGATGGGTTTCCCTCCCGGGAACTTTCCCAATTTATCAATCTTAACGGACTGCCCTCGCCCCCGGCGAGAGAAAACCCAAAACCTTCATCCATTTTTTTTTATTGGGGCGATGAAAAGGGCGGGGAAACGTTTCCCCATAAAATCCCTAAGAATGTAAATCAAAAAACCCCCAAAGGCAACAACAAGGGGTTTTTCCGGGGGGTGAAGTCCCCCGCCCCGGGGGTCCTCACTCCCCCCTTGGGCCCTAACACTGCCTCTGGCTGGGTCCTAAACGCCCGGTGAGCCCCAAATCCCCCTGGCGGATAAAAAAAAACCCACTAAGGGAAAAATGCCTCAAATAATGAATAAAGACAAAAAAGGGAATTTTTAAAAAACCCATATCCCATCTGCGGACAAACATTCAAAATTTAAACCGGGGCACAGTGTAAGAGATTATTGGCAAGGGCCCGCATCTTCAGTAAAGACTGGGGGCAATTTTGCATCAAGTGAAACGAAAATACTATTTGGGGAAAAATTTTTTATAAAAATAAGGAGCTTTTTTTGTTTATTCATCAATAGCAACAAATATAAGGTCAAGAATTGAAGGACCGTATAGCCACCCCGGATAGATGAACACTGGGGCCCCGGTAAAAAACGATGCCGAACCCTGTTGCTTTTGCCCGCCTCGTGGTGAGCGAAAAAACGACGTTCATGTTGGGGCCCTTCATTCCTCCGGGTTGATCCCCCCCAGTCGGTGTTGTTTTTTAAATACTACTCGTTCGTGGTTACAAAATATATATATATATATATATATATATATATATATATATATATATATATATATATATATATATATATATATATATATAAACCCCCCGGTTTTTTTAAAATTTTTTCCCCAATGCTGTTTGAGTGCCATTCAATGAATTTGTTCCCATAAGAACAAATGTAAATTAGATTATGTTTAGATCCCCCAAAATACACTTACAAAAGACTTTCAAAATACATTTCTAAATGTTCGAGTTTGGAGATGCACGAAACCGAGGACCACTGTAAAAATATATATATATATATATATTCATTATACTGTATATATATATATATATTTAAAGATTAAATTTTTTTACAGCTGAAAGAAATGTCTTCTATCTCTGACATGAAGGTTTTATGTTTTTCAGCCCTTTTTATTCTACCAACAGTTTTCGTTTATCCACATAGCGATATTAATCCCTATAGGATATTTTATCCACATAGCGATAGTTATATCCATATAGCGATAGTTACTATCCAAAAGGGTAGTTACTATCATATAGCGTAGTTACTATCCATATAGCGATAGTTACTATCCCTATAGGGTAGTTACTATCCAAAAGCGATAGTTATTCCAAAAGCGATAGTTACTATCCATATAGCGATAGTTACATCCCTATAGCGATAGTTACTATCCAAAAGCGATAATATCCCTATAGCGATAGTTTATCCAATAGGGTAGTTACATTCAAAAGCGATAGTTACTATCCAAAAGCGATAGTTACTATCCATATAGGGTAAACTATCCCTATAGCGATAGTTTTAAACCAAAAGCGATATTACTATCCATATAGCGATAGTTATATCCCTATAGCGATAGTTTTATCCATATAGCGATAGTTCATCCGCATAGGAATTTATATCAATAACGATAGTATTTTTTCATATAGGGTAATATTTTCGCATAAAGGGGAGTTCATTTTTATAGGCAGTTATTCGATAGCAGTTACTATCCGATAGCGAGTTACATCCCCAAAAGGACAGTTCATCCGCTAGCGACAGTTATATTCACATAGAGACAGTTACCATCCCCATAACGTTACTATCCGCATAGCGACAGCATCGCATAGCGAAGTTTTTTTAACCCAAACGGGTGTATTATTCTCTTTAAATGATAGATATTCAAACCCGATGCTTTTTCAGGGTTTTGAAGAGGTGTAATAATTTTAGTCTTCAAAACTCAACACTTCAAAAACATATTTCTTTAAAAATAATGCTAAGTTTCTTCCTGATTTTGGAGCAAACATCTATGAAATTTTTTTTATTTCATAGAATATTTTTTCTTTTAAATATTTTCCAAGTGGAATAAATTTGTTGTCCCGTCTTAATTTTTAACATTATCAAAAAAAAGGGAAAATATTGATTTTTAACAATTGGAGCTGATATATTTGGGTTCATATTCACTTTTTTTACGACGTCTCTGAAAAAAATGCAAATTTTTTTTTAGAATAATAATATATATTTGTTAAATCAACTTGCCTCTGTCCGTTAGTTAATTAAAAAAATTATCTAGTTAAACACTGTGATGAACACCAAAATTTTTCCTTTTATAATTTTGGGTAGGGATGTGGTCTTTTCTTTCCTGTTTGGGAAAATTATGTTTATATTAAATTTCAATACCTCTTCTTCCTAGATTATAATTTTGGGCTTCATATTTTTATTTAAAAGAAAGAAGAATGGGGTCTTTTAATTATTTTTGTATTTATAAAACCCCCTTTAGCACCATTCAAGGCTAAGAAAAAATAAAGTTAGGAAGAATATTTTTCACCTTCACAGTTAATTGAAATAAATCACAAAAGGTCGGGGGTCCCTTATTTTTGCAGCCATGTCGTCGATACGAAAAATATTACAAATTTTAAAATTTCCTTTTTAAAGGTCTTTTAGAATGTGAAAAATTTTTAAGTTTTTATGTGTGGCCACCATGTTGTCAGTCCAGTGATGAAAAATACTGAAAAAAAAAACAGGTTTCTCCATATACATCCAAGAGAAACTTTCTGTTCTTCATCATCTATTTCATTATAATATATATATATATATATATATATATATATATATATATATATATATATATATATATATATATATATATATATATATATATATATATATATATATATATATATATATATATATATATATATATATATATATATATATATATATATTTTATATATATAATATATATATATATATATATATATATATATATATATATATATATATATATATATTTTTTTTTTTTTTTTTTTTTATTACACTGGCCAATTCCCACCAAGGCAGGGTGGCCAAAAAGAAAACTTTACATCATTCACCCCATCATGTCTTGCCAGAAGGGTGTTTAACTACAGTTAAAAAACTGCAACATTAACACCCCTCCTTCAGGGGCCGGCACTGTACTTCCCATTCCAGAACCAAGTCCGGCCAGCCTTTTTCCCCTAAACCCCCTTCATAAATGTTATTTTGCTCCCCTCCAACAGCAGTAAAATTTTAAAAAACCATATTCCATTCACCCTATCAAATACGCTCACAATGCTTCGGTCAAGCCCCCCACACAAAACTTCCTTTCCCCCCTCCCCCAAACCCTTTTCCTGGGCCGACCCCCCCCCCGCCTTCCCCCACTCAGATTTATACACTCGAAGCCCCCTGTCTCGCCCATCTCTCTCATGTCCAAACCACCAAAACCCCCTCCTCAGCTCTCGGACAATCTTTTGGAATCCGCACCCCTAATTTTCCCAAACTGAATTTTCATATTCACACCCCATTGACCTCAGACATGACATCTCCACTGCCCCAGCCTTCTCCTCGTTAAATTCATCACCCATGCCACCCCATATAAGAGCTTTGGGATAACTATACTTACTTTCCCCCCATCATTTTACTTTTTCCCAATTCCTTCAATTTTCTTTTTTTAAACCCCCTCCCAAATTCATCCCCCAAACCCTCTGCAGTTTCTTCAGAATCCCCAAAGAATGTCACAGCAAAAGCAACTGTGACAACTCCCACTTTGAGTTTTTATTTTTAGCCCCAAAACCTTCCAAGACCCTTTATTTTCTTTCAACCCCCCTCTATAAATATATTGAACAACCACGGTGACATCACACATCCTTGCCAAGGCCCACTTACTGGGGAAAAAGCCCCTTCCTTACCAAAATCTAACCTGAGCCTCACATCCAAAAACCCTTTACGCTTTCATAACCTTCCTCCTATTCCATACACCCAACATCGCCACATTGCCCCCTATCTACCCTTCCCAAGCCTTTTTCCCCAAACCATAAATGCCACAAAAATCTTTACCCTTATCCAAATACTGTTCACCATATGTTTTACTTTAAAAACTTGGTTACACACCCCTACCTTTCCTAAAGCCCCCCCTTTTCATCTGCTATCCTGCTTTCTGTTTTACCCTTTAAATTTTTTCAATAATAACCTACCATACACTTTCCCGGAACTCAACAGACTTATTCCCCCTTTAATTTTTGCACCCCTTTTTTCCCCTTTTTTTTACAAAAGGGAAAAATACACGCTCTCTGCCAATCCCCGGGACCTTACCCCTTCCATACATTTATTAAATAATAGCACCAAACACTCCCAAAAATTTTATCCCCACCTGCTTTTTAAAATTTCTATCTTTATCCCATCAATCCCGGGTGCCTTACCCCCTTTTATTCTACCCACTGCCCGCCCCCCCCCCAAACTGGCTCTTCCACACTCCTACAAGATGTTATTCCTCCTGCCCTACACACAAAAAAAAGCCCCTGTCTTCATAAAAAAAAAATCCTAAAATTTTTTCCCCCCTTTTCCCCCATACTCTAATCTCCAAAAACTCTCCTCTCCTATTTTTAACTGTCAAATCTATTTGTTCTCTAGGTTCCCCCAAAAATTAACTATTCCAAACTTTTTCTTTTTTTCAACAAAATTTGCTGAAACATCTCACCCATTTCCCCCATCTGCTCTTTTTTTCATTGCCACCACTTTTTTTAACCTCTTTTTCTCTCCATATACTTTCCTCCTTGCATCACTTCTTTTGTAAAACCTCTCATTTTAACTTTTTCTCCCTTACTACTCTCTTTACATCATCTTTTCCCCAAAAGCCCTCTTCCTCCCCCCCCCACTCCCCGTAACCACAAATTTTTCTGAACATTTAAACTACTTTTTAAAAATTCCCCCAAAATTTTCGACCCCATTGCCTACCTCCATCCCCCCATCCCCAATAGTTTTTTAAACTTACCCTAACTCCCCCTTTTTTTGTTTATAAACCTTCCCCTCTTTTACTTACTATTCTATTTTCCTTGTATCCCATCTATTTTTTCCCACTGTAGCATAACTAAAAGGATCATATATCTGTAGCCCCCCATAAACATTTTATCCTGAAGTCATCAACAGTTTTTTTCTACCAAACATAGTCCAAAAAACTACTTCTTACGCCCACATCATATCTTGATACTTATTTATCCTCTTTTTTTTAAAATATGATTACCATAACTAAACCCCTTTCTATCAAAGTTCAATCAAAGGGCTCCATTATCATTTACCCCCTGGCACAAACACCTACCACCCTTTTGCATGTTTCTCCACTTTACATTTAGGTCCCCTACACAATTCCTCTCATTTGGTTCAAAAGTTCCTTACATTGCTTAACATCTCCCAAAATTTCCTCCCCACCTCCTCTCTTCTCCAGGTCATACACGCTTATTATGACCCACTTTTCGCATCCGACCCTTTTTTTTAATCCACATAATCCTTGAATTTACAATTTATATTCCCTCTTTTCCTTCCATAACTGATCCTTCAACATTATTGCTCACCTTCCTTAGCTCTAACTCTCTCAGATACTCCTGACTTAATCCCATTTATTTCTCCCACTGAAACTCGCCTACCCCCTTCAGCTTTGTTTCGCTTAGGCCAGGACATCCAACTTCTTTTCATTCATAACATCGGCAATCATCTCTTTCTTATCATCCGCACTACATCCACGCACATTCAGACAACCCAATTTTATAAGTTTTTCTTCTTCTCGTTTTTAGTAGATTTGTACAGGAGAAGGGGTTATAGCCCATTGCTCCCGGCATCTTAGTTGCTCATACGACACGCATGGCTTACGGAGGAAAGATTCTTTTCCACTTCCCCATGGACAATAGAGAAAATAAAAAGAACAAGAGCTATTAAGAAAAAGAAGAAAAACCTAGATGTGTGTATGTATATATATGCATGTGTATGCCAGTGTAGTGTGGACCTAAAGTGAAGTAGAAGTAGCTAGATATACCTGTTATCCAGCGTGTTTATGAGACAGAAAAAGACACCAGCAATCCTACCATCATGAAAACAGTTTCAGGTTTCTGTTTCACAGTCACCTGGCAGGACGGTAGTACCTCCTGGGTGGTGCAGCTACCAACCTATATATTATATATATATAGGTGTGGACATGTCAGCAGATGGGTCTATGAAGGATGAGGTGAATCATGAGTTGATGAGGGGAAAAGGTGAGTGGTGCACTTAGGAGTCTGTGGAAACAAAGAACTTTTCCATGGTAAGGGAATGTATGAGAGTATAGTTGTACAACACTCTTATGGTGTGAAGCATGGGTGATGAATGTTGTAACAAGGAGAAGGCTGGAGGCAGTGGAATGTCATGTCTGAGGGCAATGTGGGGTGTGAATATAATGCAGCGAATTCGTAGTGTGGAAGTTAGAAGGAGGTGCGGGATTACTAACACTATTATCCAGAGAGCTGAGGAGGTTGTTGAGGTGGTTAGGACATGTGAGTGGATGGAACAAAGTAGAATGACTTCGAGAGTGTGTAAATCTGTAGTGGAAGGAAGGCGGGGTAGGGGTCGGTCTAGGAAAGGTTGGAGGGAGGGGTAAAGGAGGTTTTGTGTGCGATGAGCTTGGGCTTCAGCAAGCATGCATGAGCGTATTTAATAGAGTGAATGGAGACAAATGGTTTTTAATACTTGACGTGCTGTTGGAGTGGAAGCAAAGTAACATTTATGAGGGATTCAGGGAAACCGGCAGGCCGGACTTGAGTCCTGGATATGAGAAGTACAGTGTCTGCACTCTGAAGGAGGAATGTTAAATGTTGCAGTTTTATAACTGTAGTGTAAGCATGGCTCTGACAAGACAGTGATGGAGTGAATGATGATGAAAGTTTTTTTTTTTCGGGCCACCCTGCCTTGGTGGGAAACGGCCGATGTGTCAGTAGTGTATTGATCTTCCTATGTATTATACTTGTGTAGTATATCATGGTACCAGCTATATTATAGTTAGGTCCTTTCAACCTGTGACGTCACGAGTCCGGCGCATGTGTGTGCGGAGTCTTAGGCCTCCCCATTCGACGACAGGCCTAGGTCCGAACAGTGGAAGGCTGGGTTACTTGCCGCAGACTTTGTCAATATACCAGTACAACCATCTCGTGTGTTTCTCTACTACGTAATTATCTCCTAGTACCCCTGATAGATGTTAATAATACAAAAATTGTGGTACCTTAGTGGTATTTGCACTTTTTTTATAAATAAGCATTCCATGAATCTGGTCCAGGTGCTGAGTGAGAGGGCATAATTTCAATTTCTTTATCGAAATCTAGGGATTGGTACAATGTCAGTTAGTTGGTCTGCGTGGCCTTCTGCTGGG
This sequence comes from Cherax destructor, assembly GCA_009830355.1. NCBI lineage: Eukaryota > Metazoa > Arthropoda > Malacostraca > Decapoda > Parastacidae > Cherax > Cherax destructor. The sequence continues at coordinate 18,991 of WNWK01016842.1, forward strand.
TAAAAAGGCTACTGTCTTGTCATAACAGAAGTTTGTTTTGAGGCAATGAGCGAAAATGGCTCAGGTTGAGAGATATTAGTCAAACACAGTTTAATCGCTATGTTTCTCTGGAATTCTTTTTCAGGGCTTTTATTGGCTAGCTTACCAACGTTGTCATCAAGGAATAATTCAACGTGTGATGAAATACATAAAATTTGCGTATAATTATTTTTTATGTGATTTTTGAGTACGTATATATATCTGGCTTCTCCAGCGAGCATGTTGTAAGTCTAGTGCTTTCAGTGATGATAAAAGCCAGTAATAATCATGGAGTCAAACTCAGAGTCATAAATTAACTTTAGCTCCATTAGGATGACAAACAGTTCAGTTTGCAGTGTAGACGTTGAACTGTTAATTCTTATGGCTAACTCAGCATAGTTCCTATCGTAGACTCCTGCTTAAATCCATCAGTGTACATAATATGTGCTATATTATTACTAACAGTTCAACGAGAAATTTCTTCTTGAGTTGTCTTTGCAAATGATTTGTTTGTAATGCGGCATACCATTAGATATGTAACAGCTCTTAGCTTGTAAACAAATGTAGGAATTCTTAGCTTAAACCTGTAAAAACCCTTGTGTAAAGAGAGAAAAAAAGAGATATATAGGTAGTAACATATCTTACCTTGTAAGTTAGGAATCCTAAACCTACCCTTGCAAGAGAGAAAGAAAGAGAGCGCCAGACAGACAGACAGACACATAGATAGCCACTCAGAGAGAGACAGTCATAAAGAATTATATTTAGACTGACTTACAAAACTGATAGAGACAAAGAGACTGGGATAGAGATTGAAATAATGGAAGGAATAAAATAAGAGAGGAGCTGAGACACCAAAACAGAGAGATGGGAGAGCAGAGAAGCAGTGCTAGTTGAAGGAAACAAAACAAAGATATTTGTTCCCTCAGCGGATGTTAGTAACGAAGCTATTTACACGAGCTGAAGTTGACAGCCAACTTAATCTGGAGTGTGTTAATGAGGCCATTCAGCTGGTTGGAGCTCGGGAGGGAATTTAGATGTTGACGTAGAAGTAGAAGATTGAGAAGGTGATTGGCGTGATGGGTACAGGTGAAGGTATGGGGGATCCATACACCTACCTTCCTCTCCCATTCCTCCAACAGTTTATTTCAGTAATGTAGCTTGTCATATATTCTTATTAAAAATAAATATTAATATTTATATTCTAATTGTGATTTAGGAAATATCTAGAATATTAGTTCAGGAAAACATTACCATGTGCTGGTTGTAAGTTATAAACAGCTTTGACTATGGGGGGTCCCGTGCCGTGCCTCAGGGCACTTATGTTGTTCCTCCAGCAGATAGTAACCTTCAAGACTGCGAACCTGTCCTGCAAGTTATTGTCACTTTTGCTCAAACCCTCAGTTTATCATATCCACCTGACTCGACTTGGCCTTCATCCTTGGATAATATATCTGCTATCTCTGACTCAGGGACTGATGGTGTCATCTTTGTTGGGTCTTACCGCGACGCAAAGGGACTGACGAGACACAGTTACGTTAAATACCGGATGTTGTGAAAGATTGCAAATGCATAAAAAATATTGAAGTTCGACAAAAATATACTGAATATTTTTATTACATCAGTTGTTCCCCACCAAGGTAAGGCGACGCTTTAAAAAGAAATATTCACCTTCGTTCATTGAAGAGAATTGTGCAGACAACACAGTTGAGATGATCCTCTGAACTGTAGCATCACCAGTCTTCTTCCAGAGTGCAGATACTGACATGTACTGCCAGCCTATTAAAATAATTCTGCATCGTAGTAATATTCCGACCTAAAAAATAAAAAAAGTGATATCTGCCATTTTATTACCACTTACATTTTATAACAGATGAAGCAATCATGTGCGTACTGTAACTTAAAATAAATTGTTAAGTTTTTGTTTCGGCAAGTTGTATTATTTATCATACTAACTATGCGTGTAAATGACAATTATACGAAGACAACGCGATCAGTGATCGTCTCAGCACCTGGACTGGTGGAGGCTGAGGAATCCCTCTCAAGTCTCAGCACCTGGACTGGTGGAGGCTGATGAATCCCCCTCAAGTCTCAGCACCTGGACTGGTGGAAGCTGAGGAATCCCCCTCAAGTCTCAGCACCTGGACTGGTGGAGGCTGAGGGAAACCCTCTCAAGTCTCAGCACCTGGACTGGTGGAAGCTGATGAATCCCCTCAAGTCTCAGCACCTGGACTGGTGGAAGCTGAGGAATCCCCCTCAAGTCTCAGCACCTGGACTGGTGGAGGCTGAGGAATCCCTCTCAAGTCTCAGCACCTGGACTGGTGGAAGCTGATGAATCCCCCTCAAGTCTCAGCACCTGGACTGGTGGAGGCTGATGAATCCCCCTCAAGTCTCAGCACCTGGACTGGTGGAGGCTGAGGAATCCCTCTCAAGTCTCAGCACCTGGACTGGTGGAGGCTGAGGAATCCCTCTCAAGTCTCAGCACCTGGACTGGTGGAAGCTGATGAATCCCCCTCAAGTCTCAGCACCTGGACTGGTGGAAGCTGAGGAATCCCCTCAAGTCTCAGCACCTGGACTGGTGGAAGCTGATGAATCCCCTCAAGTCTCAGCACCTGGACTGGTGGAGGCTGAGGAATCCCTCTCAAGTCTCAGCACCTGGACTGGTGGAAGCTGATGAATCCCCTCAAGTCTCAGCACCTGGACTGGTGGAGGCTGATGAATCCCCTCAAGTCTCAGCACCTGGACTGGTGGAAGCTGATGAATCCCCCTCAAGTCTCAGCACCTGGACTGGTGGAAGCTGAGGAATCCCCTCAAGTCTCAGCACCTGGACTGGTGGAAGCTGAGGAATCCCCTCAAGTCTCAGCACCTGGACTGGTGGAAGCTGAGGAATCCCCTCAAGTCTCAGCACCTGGACTGGTGGAAGCTGATGAATCCCCTCAAGTCTCAGCACCTGGACTGGTGGAGGCTGATGAATCCCCTCAAGTCTCAGCACCTGGACTGGTGGAAGCTGATGAATCCCCCTCAAGTCTCAGCACCTGGACTGGTGGAGGCTGATGAATCCCCTCAAGTCTCAGCACCTGGACTGGTGGAGGCTGATGAATCCCCCTTAAGTCTCAGCACCTGGACTGGTGGAAGCTGAGGAATCCCCTCAAGTCTCAGCACCTGCACTGGTGGATGCTGATGAATCCCCTCAAGTCTCAGCACCTGGACTGGTGGAAGCTGATGAATCCCCTTCAAGTCTCAGCACCTGGACTGGTGGAGGCTGATGAATCCCCTCAAGTCTCAGCACCTGGACTGGTGGAGGCTGAGAATCCCCTCAAGTCTCAGCACCTGGACTGGTGGAGGCTGATGAATCCCCTCAAGTCTCAGCACCTGGACTGGTGGAGGCTGATGAATCCCCTCAAGTCTCAGCACCTGGACTGGTGGAGGCTGATGAATCCCCCTCAAGTCTCAGCACCTGGACTGGTGGAGGCTGATGAATCCCCTCAAGTCTCAGCACCTGGACTGGTGGAGGCTGATGAATCCCCTCAAGTCTCAGCACCTGGACTGGTGGAGGCTGATGAATCCCCTCAAGTCTCAGCACCTGGACTGGTGGAGGCTGATGAATCCCCCTCAAGCTAAATAAGGTTTTCACTATTCCACCATCAATTTTGAATGTGATTTAGATGATGCTTCAGTCCATAATACCGTGTGCAGTTATTCTGTAAAATTTGTATATATGTGTATAGACACTTTATATTTATTTTTGGTTCATTGTTGTATAAAATATTTACATTCAGATAAATCAGTTACTGTGAGTTGTTTATGTTAACGGCATCAATAATGTTGAATATTTGATAGTTATGCTTATCACTTATCAACCTGAGCGCGCGCGTGTGTACTCCCCTAATTGTGGTTGCAGGGGTCGAGTCATAGCTCCTGGCCCCGCCTCTTCACTTGTCTATACTAGGTCACTCTTCCTGCTCCATGAGCTTTATTATACCTCTTCTTAAAGCTATGTATGGATCCTGCCTCCACTACATCATTTCCCAGACTATTCCACTTCCTGACAACTCTGTGACTGAAGAAATACTTCCTAACATCCCTGTGATTCATCTGAGTCTTCAATTTCCAACTGTGTCCCCTTGTTGCTGTGTCTCATCTCTGGAACATTCTGTCTGTCCACCTTGTCAATTCCTGTCATTATTTTATATGTCGTTATCATGTCCCCCCTATCTCTCCTGTCCTCCAGTGTCGTCAGGTTGATTTCCCTTAACCTCTCCTCGTAGGACATACCCCTTAGCTCCGGGACTAGTCTTGTTTCAAATCTTTTGCACTTTCTCTAGTTTCTTTACGTGCTTGGCTATGTGTGGGTTCCAAACTGGTGCTGCATACTCCAGTATGGGCCTAACGTACACAGTGTACAGGGTCCTGAACGATTCCTTATTAAGATGTCGAAATGCTGTTCTTAGGTGTGCCAGGCGCCCATATGCTGCAGCAGTTATTTGGTTGCTGTGCGCCTGTGTGTGTGTGTGTGTGTGAGTGTGTGTGTGTGTGTGCGTGTTTTAGAGGTGTTTTACTTCTGCTGTGCTAGACAAATCACAATAAAATATTCCCTGCAAATAAAGAGTGCGAGACTTGACTTTCCTTGCATCCAAGTGGTTGTTTGCTGTACTTGCTACAGTGTGTCTGGCTTGCTATATACACTGTGTTTGTTGTTTTTCCTTGAGATTCTTCCGAGTATTTACTGGATCGTTGTAGAATCTCCAGTGATGTACAGTATTTTAAGCTGATAAATGAGCGAATTCGTTTTTTTTTTTATTAATTAGAAGGTTTGCACATAATAGCATCACTCTGCATGTGTATTATCCACTATTGCAACGAAATCTCTTATGTCATATGACTTGTTGGCAGCGATTACAAGAAGCTTAGGGCTGGCTATTACATCTATTTTTTTCTATTTCCCGCTTTTGTCTAACCTACACCATTGGGGGGTAGGGTATTTGAGGCAAGACTGATCAATTCGGACTTCATTGTCTCGTGTGTCACACATCAGAAAGGAAGTATGCTAGACATGAGGAGGTCAACGACATCATAAAGAGATGTCTCGCCACAGCCCTGCTGAAAGGAAACCACAAGTATATATATACAAAAAAATATTGTATTTTTAAGCAAGATTGTATTATTTTTCCTCTAAAATTCCGCAACAGATAAGTAGAGGGTAACTGAACAATTCTATACGATAGTTAGATTGTGGGAACACAAGCTAACTGTTTCTCATTTATATTCCATCAGCAAGCATAGGGTTTCATAGAGTATTGAAGTATGTCATCGTGAGTTGCCAGACTTGAGGAGGGTGACGAGAATATTGACAAGCGTTGCATTATGAGTTCAGTAGTTTCCATAGTCTAAAATATTTCGTTGCAGAGGGGCTGGAATTACTATTACGTGCAGATTACCCTCTGTTGGGCTGCAGTGTTGCAGTGGCAGGTTGCAGTGGCTGGTTGCAGTGGCAGGTTGTAGTGGGAGGTTGCAATGGAAGGTTGTAGTCGTAGGATGTAGTGGTAGGTTGCAGTGGCAGGTTGTAGTGGTAGGTTGTAGTGGTAGGTTTCAGTAGCAGGTTGTAGTGGTAGAATGCAGTGGTAGGGTGCAGTGGCAGGTTCCAATGGCAGATTTCAGTTCCTGTTTGCAATGGTAGGTTGCTGAGGTAGTCTATAGTTGCAGGTTTAAGTGTTAGGGTCCAGCCGGAGGTCAGGAAACCCGGGTAAATTTCCTCAAATGGGGAAAACACGAGAAAGGAAAATGTCGGGGGATAATGAAGGCTCAGTAGATAAATAAATTGAAATTGTCCATAAAATTATTGTTTAATAAGTGAGGCAAATTATAAAAGTTATTTTTGTTTTCAAACAAATAATTTAAGTTTCTTAATAAAATTAAAAATCCAATTTGTAGGGACTATTTCTTAAGTTGGCAATAATGAAAAACTGGTAAGAATTCCAGCTGCTGGCAATACCGCGTAAGCATTGACTCGGGAACCGCCACGACAACCACACGTCCCACTGTCAACATCACCGTCATGGAACTTTTGACCTTAGTGTCCTATCTCACTATCAGTAATTGTCTCTGCTGGCAGGCAGTAAAAGTGCATTGTTTATGTTAGTAGGTTTATTAATTTCTACGACCAAGGTGAGGTAGTGTTTTGTTATTTATCATAACAATTAACTTTGTACATGTAGTATTTATAAATATTTTTTTTATTAGAACTGATTATTCCATTTATAGATATATGAAAGTGCTCATATAATAATATAAACGTTTCTCAGTTTTCTGCTAATTTTATATTCTGTTCTAGTTTTCGTAATTTCCTTTTTCTATCCTGGTCTTAATGAGTAACAATGGTAAAAATATATCATATGCTAAAATCATATCATCCATCAGTTTTTCAATAATTTTAAATTTTACCCTTCAGATGGCGTCAAATGGAAAAAGGACATACCAGGAAGAGTTCCTCAATTATGGCCTCACAGAAATTGTGTCTGAAGGCTCCTTGTATTTTCCGGATTGTGTTGACATTCAAGTTTAGTGGGTAATTTTGCTGTACACGAATTTGTTTTGGGGTAATACCCAAAAAACGTTCGCCGACCTCTGGTTGCGTTGCAGTGGAAAGTGGTAGTGGTAGGTTGTAGTGGCGGGTTGCAGTGGCAAGTTGCAGTCATAGGATACAGTGATAGGTTGCAACCGTATGTTGCAGTGGAAGGTTGCAGTGACAGGTTGCAGTGATAGGTTGCAGTGTCAGATTGCAATGTCAGATTGTTGTGACAGGTTGCAGTTACAGCTTGCAGTGACAGGTTGCAATAGCAGGTTGCAGTGGCAGGTGTCAGTGGCAGGTTGCAGTGACAGGTTGCAGTGGTAGGTTGCTGGGACAGGCTGTAGTGACAGATTGCAGAGGCAAGTTGCAGTGGCAGGTTACAGTGATAAGATGCAGTGATATGTTGCAGTGATAGGTTGCAGTGTCAGGTTGCAGTGACAGGTTTCAGTGGTAGGTTGCAGTGGTAGGTTGCAGTGGCAGGTTGCCGTGACAGGTTGCAATGGCAGGTTGCACCATCTGCTAAATATCACATGCGAACAAAAACAGATTATTCATTCCTACGATGCCAATGCGTGTACTCACCTAATTCACCTAATTGTGGTTGCAGGGGTCGAGACTCAGCTCCTGGCCCCGCCTCTTCGCTGTCTGCTACTGGGTCTCTGCTCTCCCTGCTCCATGAGCTTTATCATACCTTGTCTTAAAACTATGTATGGTTCCTGCCTCCACTATATCTTTCTCTAGACTATTCCACTTCCTGACTACTCTGTGGCTGAAGAAATGCTTCCTAACATCCCTTTGACTCATCTGAGTCTTCAGCTTCCAGTTTGTGTCACCTTGTTTCTGTGTTCCCTCTCTGGAACATCCTGTCACTGTCTACCTTGTCAATTCCCCGCAGTATTTTGTATGTCGTTATCATGTCTCCTCTGACCCTTCTTTCCTCCAGTGTTGTTAGTCCTATTTCCCTCAACCTTTCTTCATAAGACAGACCCCTGAGTTGTGGAACTAACCTTGTCGCAAACCTTTGCACTTTCTCTAGTTTCTTTACGTGCTTGACCAGGTGTGGGTTCCAGACTGGTGCTGCATATTCTAGTATGGGCCTGACGTACATGGTGTACAGTGTCTTGAACGATTCCTTGTTAAGGTAACGGAACGCTAATCTTAGGATTGCCAGTCGCCCATATGCTGCCGCAGTTATCTGGTTGATGTGTGCCTCCGGAGACGTGCTTGGCGTTATACTCACTCCAAGGTCTTTCTCCTTTGCCGAGGTTTGTAGCCTTTGCCCGCCTAGCTTGTACTCTGTTAGCGGTCTTCTTTGCCCTTCTCCGATCCTCATGACTTTGCATTTGGAGGGATTGAATTCGAGAAGCCAATTGCTAGACCAGATGTCGAGCTTGTCCAGGTCTGTTTGCAGCCCTGCCTGGTCCTCTTCCGAAGTGATTCTCCTCATTATTTTCACATCATCCGCGAATAGAGACACTTCTGAGTCTATCTCGTCCGTCATGTCATTTACATATACCAGGAATAACACTGGTCCTAGGACTGACCCCTGCGGTACACCGCTCGTCACAGGCGCCCACTGTGATACCTCACCACGCACCATGACCCGTTGCTGTCTCCTTTGAGGTATTCCCTGATCCATTCCAGTGCCCTTCCTGTTATACCTGCTTGTTCTTCCAACTTCTTTACTAATCTCATGTGAGGAACTGTGTCGAAGGCCTTCCTGCAGTCCAGGAAAATGCAATCAACCCACCCTTCTCTCTCCTGCCTTACCTCTGTTACTTTATCATAGAACTCCAGGAGGTTTGTTACACAGGATTTGCCTTCCCGGAATCCATGCTGTCTGGTGTTTATTATCCTGTTCAGCTCGAGGTGTTCCACCATTCTTTTCCTGATGATTTTCTCCAGGACTTTGCACACTATACATGTAAGTGACACCGGTCTATAGTTTAGTGCCTCTTTTCTGTCTCCTTTTTTAAAAATGGGGACTACGTTGGCCTTCTTCCATACCTCAGGTAGCTGCCCAGTTTCAAGGGATGTGTTGAATATTGTGGTAAGTGGCACACTCAGTACCTCAGCTCCTTCCCGAAGAACCCACAGGGAGATATTGTCCGGACCCATCGCCTTTGAGGTATCGAGGTCACTGAGTAACTGCTTCACTTCCTCCTCAGTTGTGTGTATGCCCTCTAGCACTTGGTACATCCCTTGCTGGTGACGAACCCCGTCCTGTCTACCCAGCTGCCTTCCTTCCTCCATTGTGAAAACTTCCTTAAACCTCAAGTTGAGCTCCTCACATACCTCTTGATCATTACTTGTGAGTTCCCCATCTTCTCTCCTCAGCCTTATCACCTGGTCCTTGACTGTTGTCTTCCTTCTGATGTGACTGAACATCAGTTTCGGGTCGGACTTAACTTTCGATGCTATGTCATTTTCGTACTGTTTCTGGGCCTCCCTCCGTACTTGTGCATACTCGTTTCTAGCTCTTCTACTAATCTCTCTGTTTACCTGGGTTCTTTGCCTTCTGTACCGTTTCCATTCTCTGATACTCTGAGTCTTTGCCTCCCTGCACCTTTGGGTAAACCAGGGGCTCTTTCTGGCCTTCCCATTTAATCCTTTGCCTCTGGGTATAAACCGTTCCTCTGCCTCCTTGCACTTTGCCCCTACGTATTCCATCATTTCATTTATTGTCAGTCCTTCCATTTCCCCTTCCCACTGAACGTCCTGCAGGAAATTCCTCATGCCCGTGTAGTTTCCTCTTTTAAAGTCTGGTTTGTCTCTATCAGTACTGTTTTCCCTCTCCACCTGTAGCTCTACAATGTACTCAAAGCTAAGCACCATATGGTCACTGGCTGTCTTCCAAACCTCAGGTAGTTGCCCTGTTTCGATAGATGTGTTGAAGATCGTTGTTAGGGGTACACATAGCTCCTCTGCTCCCTCTCTCAGGACCCATGGAGAGATGTTATCTGGCCCCATCGCCTTTGAAGTATCTAGCTCGCTTAGTAGCCTCTTCACTTCCTCCTCATTTGTGTGTATTGTGTCCAGCACTTGATGGTGTACCTTACCTCTCCTCCTTTCTGGAGGCCCTTCTATCTCCTCTGTGAACACCTCTTTGAATCTCATGTTGAGCTCCTCACACACTTCCCGGTCATTTCTTGTGACCTCCCCTCCTACCTTCCTCAGCCTGATCACCTGGTCCTTGACTGTTGTTGTTCTCCTCCTGATGTGGCTGTACAGCAGCTTTGGGTCAGTTTTGGCTTTCGCTGCTATGTCATTCTCGTACTGTCTTTGGGCCTCCCTTCTGATCTGTGCATATTCATTTCTGGCTCTACGACTGCTCTCCTTATTCTCCGGGGTTCTTTTCCTTCTGTACCTCTTCCATTCCCTTGCACACTTGGTTTTGGCTTCCCTGCACCTTTGGGTGAACCATGGGCTCATCCTGTCTTTTTCGCTTCTCCTGTTACCCTTGGGTATAAACCTCTCCTCAGCTTCCTTGCAAATTGTTGTCATATATTCCATCATCTCGTCTACTGACTTCCCTGCCATCTCTCTGTCCCACTGAACTCTGTGCAGGAAGTTCCTCATGCCCACATAGTCACCTTTCTTGTAGTTTGGCTTCATTTGTGCAGCCCTTCCTGATTCCCCCTCCACTTGTAACTCTACTATGTATTCGAAACTTAGAACCATATGATCACTGGCCCCAAGGGGGCTTTGATGTGTGATGTCCTCAATATCTGCACTACTCAGGGTGAATACTAGGTCCAGTCTCGCTGGTTCGTCCTCTCCTCTCTCTCTGGTAGTGTCTCTTACGTGTTGGTACATGATATTTTCCAGTACCACCTCCAGCATCTTAGCCCTCCACGTTTCTTGGCCCCCATGTGGCTCTAAGTTCTCCCAATCAATTTCCTTATGGTTGAAGTCACCCATGATCAGTAGCTTCGCCCTGCTCGCACGAGCCCTTCTGGCCACTTCTGCCAGTGTGTCAATCATCGCTGTTACTCTCATCATACTCTTGCCTTGGCATCCTGCTGTTCTGTGGTGGGTTATACATCACTGCAATTACCACCTTGGGACCTCCAGACTGTATCATCCCTACTATGTAATCCCCAGCTTCTCCTCTGTCTCCTCTCTCCAGCTCGTCAAAATCCCATCGGTTTTTGATCAGCAGTGCCACTCCTCCACCCCCTCTGTTCCCTCTGTCTTTCCTCAGGATCTGGTATCCCATTGGAAAGATGGCATCTGTTATCATACCTGTAAGCTTGGTTTCTGTGAGAGCTATTATGTCCGGTGATGCCTCTTTGACTCTTTCGTGCCACTCCTCCCACTTATTTGTTATTCCATCAGCATTGGTGTACCATACCTTCAGTTTCCTCTCTACTACTGTGTTTTGGGGGGTCTGTGAGGGTGGGGGACCTGGTGGTGTACTGTGGGATTCTATAGTGGAGTGTTGGGTGGGGGCTGAGATTGTTGGTTGTAGTTTGTGTTGGGATAGTGTGCTTGGTTGTTGGGTGTTTGGGATGGTTCTGTGTGTGCTTGTTCTTGTTGCTCCGCCCTTCTCTGGTTGTCATCTACTGATTCTGTCCTTGTCCCTCATCCTCGCTCCTTTCGCCTTTGTGTCCTCTCCCTCAGCTGCTGTTGTTCTGTTTTTGTTCTGTCCCGGTCTAGGAACACCCTCCTGTATTCTTCCGTTTCCTTCAATCGTGGTTTCTCGTGTGTGTGTGTGTGTGTGTGTGTGTGTGTGTGTGTGTGTGTGTGTGTGTGTGAGTGAGTGAGTGTACTCACCTAATTGTGGTTGCAGGGGTCGAGATTCAGCTCCTGGCCCCGCCTTCTCACTGGCCGCTACTAGGTCCTCTCTCTCCTTGCTCCATGAGCTTTATCATACCTCGTCTTAAAGCTATGTATGGTTCCTGCCTCTACTACATCACTTGCTAGACTATTCCACTTCCTGACAACTCTATAGCTGAAGAAAGGCTTCCTAACATCCCTTTGACTCGTCTGAGTCTTCAACTTCCAATTGTGACCCCTTGTTTCAGTGTTCCCTCTCTGGAACATCCTGTCTCTGTCCACTTTATCTATTCCATGCAGTATTTTGTATGTCATTATCATGTCTTCCCTAACCCTCCTGTCCTCCAGTGTCGTCAGGCCGATTTCCCTTAATCTTTCTTCATAGGACATTACCCTTTGCTCCGGAACTAACCTTGTTGCAAACCTTTGCACTTTCTCTAATTTCCTGACGTGCTTGACAAGGTGTGGGTTCCAAACTGATGCTGCATACTCCAGTACGGGTCTGACGTACACAGTGTTCAGTGTCTTCAACGATTCCTTACTAACTAATCGGAACGCTATTCTTAGGTTTGCCAGGCACCCATATGCTGCAGCAGTTATCTGGTTGATGTGTGCTTCCGGAGACGTGCTCGGTGTTATACTCACCCCAAGATCTTTCTCCTTGAGTGAGGTTTTGCAGTCTTTGGCCACCTAGCCTATACTCTGTCTGTGGTCTGCTTTGCCCTTCCCCGATCTTGATGACTTTGCATTTGGCAGGGTTAAATTCAAGGAGCCAGTTGCTGGACCAGGTGTCCAGCCTGTCCAGGTCTCTTTGTAGTCCTGCCTGATTCTCATCTGATTTAATTATCCTCATTAACTTCACATCATATGCAAACAGGGACACTTCTGAGTCTATCCCTTACATCATGTCATTCACATATACCAAAAATAGCACTGGTCCTAGGACTGACCCCTGTGGGACCTCGCTCGTCACAGACGCCCACTGTGATACCTCGTCACGTACCATGACTCGTTGTTGCCTCCCTGTCAGGTATTCTCTGATCCATTGCAGTGCGCTTCCTGTTATACGTGCCTGATCCTCTTGCTTTTGCACTAATCTCTTGTGAGGAACTGTATCGAAGGCCTTCTTGCAGTCCAAGAAAATGCAGTCAACCCTCCCTTCTCACTCGTGTCTTACTTCTGTTACCTTGTCATAAAACTCAAGGAGGTTTGTGACACAGGATTTGCCTTCCCTGAATCCGTGCTGGGTGTCGTTTATAATCTTGTTCCGTTCCAGGTGCTCTACCACTCTCCTCCTGATAACCTTCTCCATGACTTTGCATACTATACACGTCAGTGACACTGGTCTATAGTTTAGTGCCTCGTTTCTGTTTCCTTTCTTAAAATGGGAACTACATTTGCTGTCTTCCATACCTCAGGTAGTTGCCCAGTTTCGAGTGATGTGTTGAAGATCGTGGTTAGTGGCACACACAGTGTCTCTGCTCCCTGTCTAAAACCCCATTGGGAGATGTTGTCCGGTCCCATCACCTTTGAGGTATCAAGGTCACTTAGCAGCTTCTTCACCTCCTCTTCAGTTGTGTGAATGTCATCCAACACTTGTTGGTATATTCCTTGTTGATGTCCTCCTCTGTTCTCTCTTCCCAGAGTTCTTCCTTTCTCCACTGTAAATACTTCTTTAAATCTCTTGTTGAGCTCCTCACATACCTCTTGATCGTTTCTTGTGAGTTCCCAACCTTCTTTCCTCAGCCTGATCACCTGGTTCATGACTGTTGTCTTCCTCCTAATATGGCTATACAGCAGTTTCGGGTCAGTCTTGACTTTCGATGCTATGTTGTTTTCGTACTTTCACTGGGCCTCCTTCCTTATCTGTGCATACTTGTTTCTGGCTCTTCGACTAATCTCCTTATTTTCCTGGGTCCTTTGTCTTCTGTACTTTTTCCATTCTCTAGTGTACTTAGGTTTTGCCTCCCTGCACCTTCGGGTAAACCAAGGGCTCGTTCTGGTCTTCCCATTATTTTTGTTGCCCTTGTGAACAAACCTTTCCTCTGCCTCCTTGCATCATCATTTCGTTTACTGACTTTCCTACCAATTCTCTGTCTCACTGAACCTCCTGCAGGAAGTTCATCATACCTGTGTAATCTTCCCTTTTATAGTTTGGCTTTTCCCATTCAGCTCCTGTTACCCTCTCCACTTGTAACTCTATGTATTCAAAGCACAGAACCACGTGATCACTAGTTCCAAGGGGCCTCTCATATGTGATGTCCCCAATGTCTGAACTGCTCAGGGTGAACACGAGGTTCATTCTTGCTGGTTCATCCTCCCCTCTCTCTCTTGTAGTTTCCTTAACATGTTGATGCATGAGGTTTTCCAGTACCACATCCATCATCTTGGCTCACCATGTTTCGGAACCCCCGTGTGGCTCCAGGTTTTCCCAATCGATCTCCCTGTGGTTGAAATCGCCCATAACCAGTAACTTTGCTCTGCTCGAGTGAGCTCTTGCCACCTCAGCCAGTGTGTACACCATTGCTCTGTTGCTCTCTTCATATTCCTCTCTTGGCCTCCTACAGTTCTGTGGTGGATTATACATCACTGCAATGACTACCTTATGTTCCCCAGACTGAAGTGTACCTATTATGTAATCCCTTCCTCCAATCTCGTCCAAGCCTTCCATTTCCTCAAATCTCCATCGTTTTTTTTACGAGCAGTGCAGCCCCTCCTCCCCCTCTTCTCCATCTATCTTTCCTCAGGTTCTGATATTCTGGTGGGAAGATTGCGTCTGTTATTGTCTCTGTGAGTTTCTGTATGTGTGTGTGTGTACTCACCTATTTGTACTCACCTATTTGTGGTTGCAGTGGTCGAGTCATAGCTCCTGCCCCCGCCTCTTCACTGATTGCTACAAGGTCATATCTCTCCCTGCTCCATGAGCTTTATCAATCCTCGTCTTAAAACTATGTATGGTTCCTGCCTCCACTACGTCACTTTCTAGGCTATTCCACGTTCTGACAACTCTAAGACTGAAGAAATACTTCCTAACATCCCTTTGACTCATAGGAGTCTTCAACTTCCAACTGTGACCCCTTGTTTCTGTGTCCCCTCTCTGGAACATCTTGTCTCTGTCCACCTTATCTATTCCTCACAGTATTTTATATGTCATTATCATGTCTCCCCTAACCCTCCTGTCCTCTAGTGTCGTCAGGCCGATTTCCCTTAAGCTTTCTTCGTAGGACAATCCCCTTAGCTCAGGGACTAGTCTTGTTGCAAACCTCTGCACTTTCTCTAATTTCCTGACGTGCTTGACCAGGTGTGGGTTCCAAACTGGTGCTGCATACTCCAGTATGGGCCTGACGTATATGGTGTACAGAGTCTTGAACGATTCCTTAGTGAGGTATTGGAACGCTATTCTTAGGTTTGCCAGCCGCCCGTATGCTGCAACAGTTATCTGATTGATGTGTGCCTCAGGAGATGTGCTCGGTATTATACTCACCCCAAGATCTTTTTCCGTGAGTGAGATTTGCAGTCTTTGGCCACCTAGATTATACTCTGTCTGCGGTCTTCTTTGCTCTTCCCCGATCTTCATGACTTTACATTTGGCAGGGTTAAATTCAAGGAGCCAGTTACTGGACCAGGCTTGTAGCCTGTCCAGGTCTCTTTGTAGTCCTGCCTGATCCTCAACTAATATAATTCTTCTCATTAACTTCACATCATCTGCAAACAGGGACACTTCTGAGTCTATCCCTTCCGTTATGTCATTCACATATACCAAAAACAGTACAGGTCCTAGGACTGACCCTTGTGGAACCCCACTTGTCACAGGTGCCCTCGCTGACACCTCATCACGTACCCTGACTCGTACGTGTGTGTGTGTGAGTGAGTGTGTGTGTGTGTGTGTGTGTGTGTGTCTGTGTGTGTGCGTGTGTGTGTGTAGTTTCATTTGTCTAACCACAGCTCTTGTTCCTGCCTCTCGCGGGGTTACTAATCTCTCCTTGCTGCCTGAGCTTTATACCTATTCTTAAAGCTATGTATGAATTCTGCCTTTATCACTTTGTTCCCTAGGTCATTCCACTTTCCGACAACACTAGGGTAAAGAACTATGTCCTAACATCACTGGGTCTCATCTGTGCTTTCAACATACAACTGTCCCTTTCTACCCTGTCAATTCCTCTCAGTATGTTGTACACTATAATCATGTTTCCCCTGTTTCTTCTGCCTTTACTATGATCAGGTTTAGCTTCTCTAGCCTTTCCAGACACCCTATACACCTCAGCTCTGGAACTAGTTTCATTGCAAACCTTGGCACTTTTCCAGTTTCTTTACATACTTGATCAGATACGGGTTCCATACTGTGTGCGCACTCCAAGATGGACCTGACATATACCGTGAATAGCACTAATGCCTGCTTGTTCATGTCCCTGAAAGCCAGCCTTAAATTTACCAGCCTCGAGTTTCCTGCAGCCGCTATTAGTTTAATGTGCGCCTTGAGCAAAATGATTGGTGCTTGGCTCACTCAGAGGTCCTACTCTGTCTTGGAGTGTATGTGCATGTGTGAATGTGTATGTGTGTGTGTGTGTACGTGCGTGTGTGTACCCACCTAATTGTTTTTGCAGGGTTCGAGTCATAGCTCCTGGACCCGCCTCTTCACTGTTCATTGCTAGGTCTAGTCTCTCCTGCTCCATGAGCGTTATCATACCTCTTCTTAAAACTATGTATGATACCTGCCTCCACTATCTCACTTCCCAGACTATTCCACTTCTTGACAACTCTATGACTGAAGAACTACTTCCTAACATCCCTGTGACTCATCTGAGTCTTCAACTTCAAGCTGTGACTCCTGGTCCCAAGTTCGTTCACTCTTAGCTGCGTGAGGCGTAACTAGGAGTGAGCATTACTTATGTAATATATTTCCTCCCTACATGACAGAACAGGCATCAATGAACACATCATCTGTGGTAATATTATACCTCCCTCCGTATTGTGAGTCACATACGAATTTTGTGTTTATTTATGATTAAATAGAAAAATACCTCTTTTCTGCCATGGGTTTGCATGGCAGAACACAACACATGTTCCATTATTTTATCTGCCACCATCACAGGACAACTCGTCACCAACTGACAGTCAGTTAATAGGATACAAGAACGCTGCTGTATTAAAATCAATATTGTTTTTATGCTTCTGGTAATAACTGGTGCAAGCAATTCGTTTCTTCTCATTCTTCACGTATATTAACTATGACGCTATAAATTAAAATATAACAGTTTTCATTATGATATATAGTTATGTGAACTTATCAATAGATTCATTTTAATTTTTAATGTGATGGACTGGTAAGCCGGTTGAAGGCCTCAGTCAGATGACCAGATGTTCCAGTGGCTGGTCATCATGCGACTGAGACCCGAATCAGAAAACACTTGTCCTGTTTCCTGAGGTGATGGCGCAGTCTCGTCCATTGAGCTGACTGGCTGAGGTGTTGTGAATCAGTCGTTATTGTGTTCATGGACCTGAGATTGAGCTTTACATACATTCTACACCATATATTATCAACACCTTCCAGCAGTGTCTTATTTTTTCTGCAAGTTTCAGTTAGGTTACATTAGCTTGAAATAACTACGTTAAAGTAACTGTAGAAAGATTCACTATAAAGAACACCAGTGGCAATCATGAACAACTTTGCACAGTAGATGCAAAGACTAGATTATCACATATCACTAGTATTTAAATAACAGCTGAGGAACTATTGTGTTGCATTAAACACAGTAGGGATAGATAAATTGATTGAGGGTAATGAAAATAACCCTTGAAGTTATAAACTAGGTGAAGTAGAGCTTGATCATACAGAATGTGAAAAAGACTTGGGAGTCATGGTAAGCAGAAATCTAAAGCTAAGAAAGTGAAAGTAAAGCAGAGACAGTAGGAGAATTTCCACCATTATTAACTCGAGTGCAAATAATCCAGGATAACTCAAGTAGTGTGGCTAACTTCCGTTAGGGTTCTACGGTTCACCTTCCTCAGACGCTGACCTCAAACTGTGACTGATTTCAGGGAGGTGTTTGGTACTAGGTCAACACGGGTAATAATTGTAATGAGTCCTGACCCTATGGTTCTTCCCTCCTGGGAATTGAACCCTTGTCTTGTTTGTTGGGAGATGGGCAAGGAAAAAGTAAAGGCAATCAGATATGAAGAGTGAGAGAGAAAGAGAGAGAGAGAGAGAGAGAGAGAGAGAGAGAGAGAGAGAGAGAGAGAGAGAGAGAGAGAGAAGGAAAGGAAAGGAGGGCAGGGAAGTTTGAAGCCTCAGCCCGCACAGGAAATTCTGAAGAAGTTTCCGCTGGCGAGTAATTAAACAACTAACTTGGCTTGAGTTTATCAAGAGCTCCTCAGCCTTTTTTGTACGTGACGAAGAAGGGGAGGAAGGAGGGACGGAAGGAGGGAAGGAGGAGAAGGAAGGAGGGAGGAAGGTGGGGAAGGAAGGAGGGGAGGAAGGAGGGAAGGAGGGAAGGAGGTTGTGGAAGAGAAGGGGTGAGAAATAGGAAGGTAGAGGACTAGGCGAGGGTGGCTATTACAAAAATAATATATACATTTGTAATAAACTGAGACTGTTCGGGATAACAAGTAAAATCTCTCATTTCATGTATTTATTATATTACTATTAATATAAAAGCATAATTTGTATAACATTATCTGTGTAAAATCATATATATCTTTATATACATTTATAACAATTTAAAACGTAGTAAAAATATCACAAGTAAAACAATCATAAAAATTCAGTGCAGTGTCAGACGTCGCTGCCATCATCGTGTCACACAGGACACCACCACACCTCTAGTCATGACACTCATTCTCTTCAAGTGTCCTCAGACACCCTTGTCTCTGTGTTACACAACACTCATTCGCTTGTGTCACACGACACCTTCTCTGTGTCCACATGGCACGCCCCCTGTGTCACGACTCCGTCTTTAAAAAACCTTGTCACCACGTCATCCGACACCAACACAAAATCACACGATTATTCCACTTGTGTCGTGCCACCAGATGTCACTACATCATGAACATTAGTGAGTCCTGACACCACTCACCTGAAAGCTCTCCGGGTAACACAATCTTACCAGTGTCACACAAGACACAACTCAGTGACACTACAACTCAGTGACACTACAACTCAGTGACACTACAACTCAGTGACACTACAACTCAAGTGACACTACAACTCAGTGACACTACAACTCAAGTGACACTACAACTCAGTGACACTACAAACAGATACAATTTCAGGTACAGTTTCAAAACTCCGGGTACAGTTTCAGGTACAGATCAGGTACAGTTTCAGGTACTACATTGTCTCTGCCGTCTCTATCGCAGGACACGTACACTCTCCAAGTACAGGGAGAGTCTAGGTACACTCTCCAAGTACAGGGGAGAGTCTAGGTACACTCTCCAAGTACAGGGGAGAGTCTAGGTACACTCTCCAAGTGTAGGGGAGAGTCTAGGTACACTCTCCAAGTACAGGGGAGAGTCTAGGTACACTCTCCAAGTATAGGGGAGAGTCTAGGTACACTCTCCAAGTGCAGGGAGAGTCTAGGTACACTCTCCAAGTGCAGGGAGAGTCTAGGTACACTCTCCAAGTACAGGGAGAGTCTAGGTACACTCTCCAAGTACAGGGAGAGTCTAGGTACACTCTCCAAGTGCAGGGGAGAGTCTGAGGACAGCCTCCAAGTGCAGGGAGAGCTAGGACACTCTCAAGTGCAGGGAGAGTCTAGGTACACTCTCCAAGTGCAGGGGAGAGTCTAGGTACACTCTCCAAGTGCAGGGAGAGTCTAGGTACACTCTCCAAGTGCAGGGGAGAGTCTAGGTACACTCTCCAAGTGCAGGGGAGAGTCTAGGTACACTCTCCAAGTGCAGGGAGAGTCTAGGTACACTCTCCAAGTGCAGGGGAGAGTCTAGGTACACTCTCCAAGTGCAGGGAGAGTCTAGGTACACTCTCCAAGTGACAGGGGAGAGTCTAGGTACACTCTCCAAGTACAGGGGAGAGTCTAGGTACACTCTCCAAGTGCAGGGAGAGTCTAGGTACACTCTCCAAGTGCGGGAGAGTCTAGGTACACTCTCCAAGTGCAGGGAGAGTCTGGTACACTCTCCAAGTGCAGGGAGAGTCTAGGTACACTCTCCCAAGTGCAGGGGAGAGTCTAGGTACACTCTCCAAGTCAGGGGAGTCTAGGTACACTCCCAAGTGCAGGGAGAGTCTAGGTACACTCTCCAAGTGCAGGGGAGAGTCTAGGACACTCTCCAAGTGCAGGGAGAGTCTAGGTACACTCTCCAAGTGCAGGGAGAGTCTAGGTACACTCTCCAAGTGCAGGGGAGAGTCTACATCTCCAAGGCAGGACCTCTCCAAGTGCAGGGGAGTCATTGATCTCCAGGAAGTCATACCTCTCCACGGAGAGTCTAGGTACACTCTCCAGAGGGAGTCGGTGCACTCCCATGGGAAGTCAGTGACACTCTCCATGAGGAGAGTCAGGACACTCTCCATGGGAGAGTCAGGTACACTCTCCATGCAGGGGAGTCAGGTGACACTCTCCAAGGGAGAGGAGGTTGGACACTCTCCATGAGGAGAGTCCTAGTGCGGACACTCCCCAAATGGGAGGGGTCGGTTGACACTCTCCATCGGGAGAGTCGGTTGACACTCTCCACGGGAGAGTCGGTTGACACTCTCCATGGGAGAGTCGGGTTGACACTCTCCATGGGAGAGTCAGGTTGACACTCTCCATGGGAGAGTCGGGTTGACACTCTCCATGGGAGAGTCAGGTTGACACTCTCATGGGAGAGTGGTTGACACTCTCCATGGAGAGTCGGTTGACACTCTCCATGGGAGAGTCGGTTGACACTCTCCATGGGAGAGTCGGGTTGACACTCTCATGGGAGAGTCGGGTTGACACTCTCCATGGGAGAGTCGGTTGACACTCTCCATGGGAGAGTCGGTTGACACTCTCCATGGGAGAGTCGGGTTGACACTCTCCATGGGAGAGTCGGGTTGACACTCTCCATGGGAGAGTCGGGTTGACACCTCCATGGGAGAGTCGGTTGACACTCTCCATGGGAGAGTCGGGTTGACACTCTCCATGGGAGAGTCAGGTTGACACTCTCCATGGGAGAGTCGGTTGACACTCTCCATGGGAGAGTCAGGTTGACACTCCCCATGGGAGAGTCGGGTTGACACTCTCCATGGGAGAGTCGGGTTGACACTCTCCATGGGAGAGTCGGGTTGACACTCTCCATGGGAGAGTCGGGTTGACACTCTCCATGGGAAGTCGGGTTGACACTCTCCATGGGAGAGTCGGGTTGACACTCTCCATGGGAGAGTCGGGTTGACACTCTCCATGGGAGAGTCGGGTTGACACTCTCCATGGGAGAGTCGGGTTGACACTCTCCATGGGAGAGTCGGGTTGACACTTTCTCCATGGGAGAGTCGGGTTGACACTCTCCATGGGAGAGTCGGGTTGACACTCTCCATTGGAGAGTCGGTTGACACTCTCCATGGGAGAGTCAGGTTGACACTCTCCATGGGAGAGTCGGGTTGACACTCTCCATGGGAGAGTCAGATTGACACTCTCCATGGGAGAGTCGGGTTGACACTCTCCATGGGAGAGTCGGGTTGACACTCTCCATGGGAGAGTCGGGTTGACACTCTCCATGGGAGAGTCGGGTTGACACTCTCCATGGGAGAGTCGGGTTGACACTCTCCATGGGAGAGTCGGGTTGACACTCTCCATGGGAGAGTCAGGTTGACACTCTCCATGGGAGAGTCGGGTTGACACTCTCCATGGGAGAGTCGGGTTGACACTCTCCATGGGAGAGTCGGTTGACACTCTCCATGGGAGAGTCAGGTTGACACTCTCCATGGGAGAGTCGGGTTGACACCTCCATGGGAGAGTCGGTTGACACTCTCCATGGGAGAGTCGGGGTTGACACTCTCCATGGGAGAGTCGGGTTGACACTCTCCATGGGAGAGTAGGTTGACACTCTCCATGGGAGAGTCGGGTTGACACTCTCCATGGGAGAGTCGGGTTGACACCTCCATGGGAGAGTCGGGTTGACACTCTCCATGGGAGAGTCGGGTTGACACTCTCTATGGGCGAGTCTGGTTTGCACTCTCCAGTGGGAGAGTCTGGTTGACACTCTCTATGGGAGAGTCTGGTGGATACTCTCCATTGGAGAGTCTGGTTGACACTGTCGGTCCAGCCGGCTCGGCAGTCCAACATCACCTTTGATGACGTCACCAGTGACCACCGGCTGGCAGGTAAACTACCTAACAGCCATGTTAGATAGGGGTCCGTAACAGTGGCAAAGTGATAAATGTAGGGAAATAGATGAGGATGCAGAGTGCTGGAGACAGAGGTAATTTCTATGATTTTCTTTTAGCATAATGTGTACTAGTGTTGTGAACTGTTAAGTTCACAGGAAATATATTTAAGTACATCAGCATTGAGAGGCTACCGGTGATGTATGATAATTATACTTTGGCAAGACTCGCAGTGTGGAACTTACCTATTATATATGAGACTTCTATTACGGAAATTCTAGGTGGAGCACCTAGGGAAGGGAACTCCTGTGACACAAACTTACTAGAGATTTACGAAAAGTTACAGAAGTAAGACAGAGGAGAGAGGAGAGAGAGAGAGAGAGAGAGAGAGAGAGAGAGAGAGAGAGAGGGAGGGTAGACTGCATTTTCTTTGGACTGCAAGAAGGTCTTCGACACAGTTCCGAACAATAGATTAGTGCAAAAGCTAGAGGAGCAGACAGGAATAACAGGAAAGGCGTTGCAATGGATCAACGAATACCTGACAGGAAGGAAACAACGAGTGATGGTACGTGACGAGGTGTCAGAGTGGGAGCCTCTGTGGATTTCCGCAAGGGTCAGGCCTAGGACCGGTGCTATTTCTGGTATATATGAATGACATGACGGAAGGGATAGATTCTGAGTGTCCTTTCTGCTGACGATGTGAAACCAATGCAAAGAATTCAAGTGGAAGAGGATCAGGTGGATTACAAATGGATCTGGACAGGATGCAAGCTTGGTCCAACAACTAGCTCATGGAATTTAAATCCAGCAAATGCAACGTCATGAAGATTGGAGAAGGTGAAAGGGGTCGCAGACAGAATACATGCTAGAGAGCCCAAGACAGCAAACCTCACTCTAGGAAAAGGATCTTGGGGTGAGTATAATACCGAGCACATCTTCTGAGGCGCACATCAATCAAATAATTGCTGCAGCATATGGGCGCCTGGCAAACCCTGAGAATAGCATTTCGACACATGAGTAAGGACTCATTCAAGACTGTACACCGTGTTTGTCAGGCCTATACCGGAGTTTACAACACCAGTTTAGAACCCCACATGGTCAACCACGTCAGAAAAATGAGAAAGTGCAAAGGTTAACAACGAGACTATTCCCGGAGCTAAGGGGCATTTCTTACGAGGAGGTTAGGAAATTGGCCTGACGACAATAGAGGACAGGAGGATTAGGGAAGACATGATAACGACATATAAAATACTGCGAGGAATTGACAAGGTGGACGAAACAAGATGTTCCAGATTTGGGACACAGAAACAAGGGGCACATTGGAAGTTGAAGACTCAGATGAGTCTAAGAATGTTAGGAAGTATTTCTTTAGTCACAGAGTTGTCATGAAGGAAATAATCTGGAAAGTGACTTAATGGAGGCAGGAACCATACATAGTTTTAAGACGAGGTTTGAAAAAGCTCATGGAGCAGGGAGAGAGACCTAGTAGCGATCATTGAATAAACGGAGCCAGGAGCTATGACTGTAACCCTGCAATCACAAAAAGGTGAGTACAAATACGTGAGTAACACACACACATTCACACACATATACATACACTAACACACACTCACACCTCTACACAAAGTTTGCAGACTACAGAAACTAGAGCATCTTAACAGGATAAAACAATATATGGGATCTCAAAAGTGGCAAGGGAACCAGGATGGCTGGTCGGAAGTAGGTAGTGGCAAGGGAACCGAGGATGGCTGGTCGGAGAGGAGGTAGTGGCAAGGGAACCGAGGATGGCTGGTCGGAGAGGAGGTAGTGGTAAGGGAACCGAGGATGGCTGGTCGGAGAGGAGGTAGTGGGAAGGGAACCGAGGATGGCTGGTCGGAGAGTAGGTAGTGGCAAGGGAACCGAGGATGGCTGGTCGGAGATGGAAGAATGAACAGAAAGACTCAAGAGCAAAATGGAAGAATGGGAAAAAAGGTTAATCGTACTTTGCAACACAATGATGGAGGAGAAATGTGAAGAGAGCAAGAGTGGGATTCATGAGCTGTAGAAGCTGATGCAGGATATAGAGACTGGAGGAGAACTGGAAGTGCTGAAGCACGATACGAGGACGAGGACCGAATGGATCAAGGTGGTAGAAACAAAAACATCAGCAGACAGTAGGGGACTTAAGGACTGGAAATAACTGAGAAATCCATTGCAGAAGTAATATCAGGGCACCGAGATGTCAAGAGATGAAAAGAGAAACAAGAAGTAGATGCTTAAATCGGATCCAAAGATATGGAGGGAAAAGATATGGGAAGAAGAGGGAGAGATCATGGGAATTAGGAGGCTGAAGGACTACCTATGACAAAAGAAGACAATGGAGGAAAAACAGATTGAGAACATCTGGCAATAACAGGAGAGAAGAACATGTTCCAGATAACAAATTTTCCACACACTTGGGAGTGATCATGTCAGAGGATCTCACCTTCAAGGACCATAACACCATAGCAATCGCATCTGCTAGAAAAATGACAGGATGGATAATGAGAACCTTCAAAACCAGGGATGCCAAGCCCATGTTGACACTTTCAGGTCCTTGTTCTATCTAGGCTGGAATATTGCTGCACACTAATCACCTTTCAAGGCAGGTGAAATTGCTGACATAGAAAATGAACAGAGAACCTTCACGGCACCATAACTACAATAACCACGTCAATTACGGAACGCTTGAAGTTCCTAAACCTGTACTCCCTAGAACGCAGGCGGGAAGATACATTATTAACACTTGGAAAATCCTAGAAGGACTAGTACCAAACTTGCACACGAGAGTCACTCCCTACAAAGCAGAATACTCGGCAGACGATGTAACATCCCCCAATGAAAAGCAGGGTGCCACTAACGTTGAGGGACAACACAATAAGCATCAGTGGCCCAAGACTGTTCAACTGCCTCCCAGCATACAGAAGGGGATTACCAATAAACCCCTAGCTGTCTTCAAACGGCACTGGACAGGCTCCTAAAGTCGGTACCTGACCAGCCAGGCTTTGGGTTCGTACGTAGGACTGCGTGCGACCAGCAGTAACACCTGGTTATCAGGCCCTGATCAACATGAGGCCTGGGCACAGACCGGGCCGCAGGGGCGTTCCCCCCGGAACTCTGTCCGGTAAACTCCAGGTATTCGAGGTAAAAAAAACGCCCAGTCAAATTGATATTAAGACAGGAGTGGTACGAAAAAGGATACTACAACGAAAGCACTATTAAACT
>WNWK01016843.1:0-43873 GCA_009830355.1 Cherax destructor
CCATTCCTCCTATCAAATGCGCTCCTGCATGCTTGCAGGAAGTCCAACCCCTCGCACAAAAACCTCCTTTATCCCTCCCTCCAACCTTTCCTAGGCCGACCTCTACCCCGCCTTCCCTCCACTACAGATATATACACTCCGAAGTCATTCTACTTTTGTTCCATCCTCTCTACATGTCACACCTCAACAACCCCTCCTCAGCCCTCTGGATAATAGTCTTAGTAATCCTGCACCTTCCCTAATTCGCTGAATTATATTCACCACATTGATCTCAGACATGACATCTCCACTGCCTCCAGCCTTCTCCTTGTTGCAACATTCATCACCCATGCTTCACACCCATATAAGAGAATTGGTATAACTATACTCTCACTTCCATCTTTGCTTCCACGGACAAAGTTCTTTGTCTCTATAGACTCCTAAGTGCACCACTTACCCTCGTCAATTATAGATTCACCTCATCCTTCATATCCCATCTGCTGACACAACCACTCCTAAATGTCTGAATACATTCACCTCCTCCATATTCTCTCCCCAATCTGATATCCAATCTTTCATCACCTAATATTTGTTTATCCTCATCCCTTACTCTTTCCTATATTCACTTTAATTTCCTTCTTTTACATCCCTACCAAACTCATACACCAACCTATGGAACTTCTCTTCAGAATCTCCCAAAGCACAGTGTTATCAGCAAAAAGCAGCTGTGACCTCGCACTTTGTGTTAGATTCTTCATCCTTAACCCCACACTTCTTGCCAACACCCTTACCTCATTTCTCTTACAACCTCATCTATAAATATATTGAACAACCACGGTGACATCAAATCCTTGTCTAAGGCCCACTTTTCTGGAAATAATCTCCCTCTCCCCTACACACTCAACCTGAGCATCACTATCCTCATATAAACTCCTATTCCATACCCCTGCAACATCTCCACATTGCCCCCTATCCACCCTATCATACGCCTTTTCCAAATCCATAAATGCCACAAAAACCTCTTTACCCTTATCTAAATACTGTTCAGCTATATGTTTCACTGTAAACACTTGGTCTACACCCCCTATTTCCTAAAACCTCCTTGTTCATCTGCTATCCTACGCTCCGTCTTACTCTTAATTCTTTTAATAATAACTCTACCAAACACTTTACCAGGTATACCAACAGACTTATTCCTCTATAATTTTTCCACTCTCTTTCCCCTTTGTCTTTATACAAAGAAACTATGCACGTTTTCTGCCAGCCCCTAGGTATTTACCCTCTTCAAACATTTATTAAATAATACACCAACCACTCCAAAACTATATCTCCACTTGCTTTAACATTTCTATCTTCATCCCATCAATCCCAGCTGCCTTACCCACTTTCTTTTTACCCACTGCCTCACGAACTTCCCCACACTTATAATAACTGGCTCTTCCTCCTCCTACACGAAATCACAGCTTACCTGTCTTCATCAACATTTAACAATTCTTCAAAATATTCCCTCCATCTTCCCGATACCTCTAACTCTCCTTTAATAACTCTCCTCTCCTATTTTTAACTGTTAAATCCATTTGTTCCTAGGCTTCCTCAACTTATTAATCTCACTCCAAAACTTTTCTTATTTTCAACAAAATTCGTTAATAACATCTCACCCACCCTCTCATTTGCTCTCTTTACATTGCTTCATCCCTCTCTTAACATCTCTTTCTCTCCTTGCATCACTTCTACTTCGTAAAAACCTCTCATATGCTTTTTTTTCTCTTATATCTTACATCATCAGTTCACCAATCGCTCTTCTTCCTCCCACCCACTTTCCTATAACCACAAACTTCTGCTGAACTTCTTCGAAATGCCACATGGCCAGGCGTGCTAGGCATGCTAGTGGCCATCATTGTAATTATTGTCTCATAATATGAAAAACCACCATTGCAATCTTGTAATTGTTGCTTTATAATATGTAAACCGCATTTGTAATCTTAACAGAGAAATACAAAATCTGAATCTGAATTCCTTGTATTATTCTTTCTAATATAATAATCGACTATTTGGCATCATATAAGAGTGGGCGAGGTTTATACATAGACTTACAGCCAATCAGGAACCGTCTTAGAACATTCCTGCGCTGGGGAGGCATGAATAATTTATTAATATAATAATATCTTTATTTACTACAAGTACATCTAAATGGTATACAGGCCTAGCTGACATCAATGACTACTACTATGTAGAAAGTCCCTTGTTATGCAGAGCATTTCAGACAAATTAAGTCCTTGTCCCAGGATGCGACCCACACCAGTCGACTAACACTTAGGTACCTATTTTACTGATGGGTGAACATAGTCAACCGGTGTACAGAAACTTGCCCAATTTTTCTACCCGGGCTGGAAATGAACGAGACCCTCGCCGTGTGAAGCGAGACTCGTGACCAGGCCACGGGCACCGTATCAGGATATGGGGGCACGTAATTCTTTCAATATTACACTAATATCATCTCTATGCTTATTTATCTATCAGAATTGATCTAATATGACATAATAAAATTATATGAAAACATGGTATATATAGAATTAATAAAATAGGCCATAATATGCGAGAGTCTACCAGGTTGTGTGTGTTTGTTCAGTCACGGTATTGTGCCTTTTTTGTTATTTCCTTCTATCATATAACATGTTCTTTGGCCTTGAGTAAGAAAACGGTGTTTTGGAGAGGCTAACTGCACTAGATCACCAGTAAACACCAACACAACTGCGATTTTCTCAGAAAAAAATAAAAATTCCGAGACAGTGGCCAGCTGGGCGTTTCAGGCGATTTTCTCTGATGTAAGATGTTGACTTATTTCATGAACTACACCATTTATTATTGAAGAAAAGGCAATGATATTTACAGGAATCATAAAACAATGATTGTTCTACAAATTGACTGACAATATTGGAAATAATATTTAAAATATTTTTGGATTTGTGTGGGAGTAAAGGGCAAGATATTTTGCAAATGTGAAATACTTTGCAACTTTATTTTTTGGTAGAATAACTAAAGATAATTACACGTTTACCGCCAGTGAGAACATCGCACTAGCATTGTTTTTTAAGTACCAAATCCCAAATCCACCTTTCGTTGTGCCATATTTTTTCAGTTGTTTTTGGGTCTATCTTATTGAAACTTACAAAAAGAAGGTTGATGAACACGTCTTCACGTTCATAAAAATGAGAGAAATCGGACGAAAAAAAGTCGAGTGGTTATTCTTCCCTAAGTAGATCAAAACTCAAATTTATTTAATCTATTTGACAGGAAAAAGCGACACTAATTTGCATTTAAAATTTGTAAATAAGTGAATACAGAGATAAGTTTCTTCTGCTGTGTCGTCGAGGTAAAGAAACTTTTGCTAAGAAGCAGAAGCTTTTCAAGTTATGACCACAATCAAGTAATGATAAGTGTTTTATATCGTCGGTCACCGGGAATATCCATAGTAGCATCAATCTTACCTTACATACTCAATACTAACAATGAAAATTTGAAGCCCAGCCAATGAGGTTTCTCATATTATGATGGAAATGAAAACGAAATGTTGAGGGGAAAAATTTCAAGCAACTATTTTAAAGTTCCCTTTTGTGGAAGATTTTCAACTGAGGTGAGATTGATAACAGTTCTTGGCAAGGATATTAATGTAGCATCACAGTCTTACTTAGTAGAATATCCCAGTGCGAGAGTGTGTGTGTGTGTGCTTGTGTATATATGTGTGTGGCGTGCGTACGTGCGTGCGTGCGTGCGTGCGTGCTTGCGTGCGTGTGTACGTGTGTGCATACGTGTGTGCGTGTGTGCTCACCTAGTTGTGGTTGCAGGGGTTGAGTCACAGTATAACGACATGTTATTTGGAGTCTTGGAGGCGTGGTTGAAATGATAACGTCTTCGGAGGCTTCTTACTTTATTTGTATAAAGTGTGGGGTACACAAGCTGTGTCTGTGGCCATGGCCCAGGGCCATGCACCTTCCGAGAGGGAGAGGAGTAGGCCTGTTGTCTGAGCGCCAAGTGTGGGAGAGGCAGGGGTGAGGCAGACTCACGTGGGTATGCCTACAGGCTTGCCCTCTGGCAGAAACTATGGGAACTAGCATGGCACGAAATATGAACTCAGCTGGCAGACAGCATGGGCTGTCTATGCAGACAGCATGGGCTGTCTATGCAGACAGTCAGGCTGTCTACATCGCTCGGTCACGCACCCATGGTCGTCCCGACCATGAATAACATTAAAAAAACTCGGGTCTCTCTCTCGCAAGAACGGTCACAGAACACGAAAAAAATACATATATATACATAGACATATGGACATTGAAAAAAAAACGGTCTCCTCTGGGAGGTGAAGCAGACATTGTAGTAGTCACTGCAGGGTTCACTCAATATGGGGCACAACCTGCTGGTGCCCTCGAGTGAGGCGTCGTCAGTAGTCACAACAGGACAGGATTGGCAAGGGACTCAGGCGGACATTCCTCGACTGGTACTGTCGCTGGAGCTGTCGCTGCTGGCGAGTGTGGGTGGGGTCGTTACAGGGACGACTCGGCGAAACCTCTGGAGGTCGTAACAGCATACACCATACTGCAGTGAGGGGGCTAGCAGTCAAAGTGACATCAACTTTGTGCAGGCTGCTCAATGAAGCTGTGACACGAGGCTGACAGTCGCCTGCCAACAGGCTTAACTGCGCCTTGGCGAGTGACATCTCTCGACAGTAGAAGTTACAGTAGAGGGCAGTGTAAGCGTCCCCAAACTGGTCATCTGCAATAACTGGACTGACGGTCTAGGAGGTGAAGTGGAACGGTTTCGATGGGAGAATCGTCGTGGGTACGATTCAGCAAAGGCATCTACGAGTGGTGAACAATAAGAGCTTTCTGTACAGGGCGCTCGAACGCTCATAACTGACGCCTGGACTGACAAATGTCAGCTGTCAAGCGCGCGGGGCGCAGGTCACACCGGGTGACAAAGTAACACACAGGTGCTACGTAGGACACACAAGAAAACTGCACACATACTACACATGTGGTACAACATAGCTTACTAGCAAATGACACTTTTCTGTGTAAAAATCGTCACTAAGCAATACACGAACATGTGAGAACACTGACTGAGAGGAATTAATGAACACTCGACTTATCTTCTCTCAAACTTCTCGACAAATAATGAAAATAAAATGATCACTGTGAAACTAGAACACTCGGGACATCATGTGGGTGATGTCAGGCGTGACATCGCGAGTGACGTCAGCAGACATCGTGGCTTGTAGATCCACGTGGCTTGCTGATCCACGTGGCTTGTAGATCCACGTGGCTTGGAGATCCACGTGGCTTGTAGATCCACGTGGCTTGTAGATCCACATGGCTTCGAGTGGCCTTGACACTCGGATACACAGTTCTGGCAGAATTCACAAGGAAATTCACAGAACACAGCACAGAGGGAGTGAGTGGAGTGTGTGGCGTACACTAGGGCGGGTGTGTATGGTGAGAAAGGGCCGTGCGCCTACCTCCCTCACCCACAACACACGAGGAGACACGCTCACACTGGGAAATCACCACAAACTCACCTCTGAAGTGCTGAAATAGTTGTACTGAGCTGAACAACAACAGCAGAACATGCTGGCAAGGCTGAGCACGTGACTGAGAAACAGCATGGGACGCTCTGGCGTGAAGTAGTGACGTCATTTCTCGGAGAATTCAACAAATTTCGGCCTGAATCCTGCTTGTACCTGTGTCTGGATGCTGAGATTTGCAGACACGACATCAGGATAACTCGTTGAGAGACGGATGCTTCTTGTGTAGGCTGATGAATTGAAAACAAACTTCATTCCTCTTCCTCCCTCGCAGGCAGACACAACTGCTGCGAGGCACCACTGGCACCATTTATAACGACCGTTATTTGGGTCTCAGCTGGCAGACAGCATGGGCTGTCATGCAGACAGTCAGGCTGTCTACAACAGCTCCTGCTCCCGCCTCTTCACTGGTCGCTACTAGGTCACTCTCCTGCTCCATAGCCTTATCATACCTCTTCTTAAAGCTATGTATGGATCTTGCCGCTACTACATCCCCTTTTCCCGACTATTCCACTTCCTGACAACTCTGTGACTGAAGAAATACTTCCTAACATCCCTGTGACTCATCTGTGTGTGTGTATATGTGTGTGTGTACTCACCTAATTGTAGTTGCTGGGGTCGATTCATAGCTCCTGATCCCGCCTCTTCACTTGTCGCTACTAGGTCCACTCTCTCCCTGTTCCATGACCTTTATCATACCTCTTCTTAAAACTATGAATGGATATGTGTGTGTGTACTCACCTAATTGTGGTTGCAGGGGTCGAGACTCAGACTCCTCGTGTGTGTGTGTGTGTGTGTGTGTGTGTGTGTGTGTGTGTGTGTGTGTGTGTGTGTGTGATTTACTTATAAGGAACCACCAACAGTTCGACATGTGACAGTAAGAGTGCCAGAGAACTGAGTGACGTACCTGTGCGGTGCCAGCCAGGTGAACAGTGACCAGCTGGCTGCTGATTCTTGTGAGTAACTCCATGCTGCCTCTTACACAACACACCATTCTCATAGCGACAACGCAGGTTCATCCACTTCCCTATCCCATGGAGTAGCACTATACAGTTCTCATTGTCTGTTAAATAGAAGAAATAATAATTGAGTTTCTGTGTCGTCATTGGCGGAGAAAGGATAGAGCCTCAACCAATCAATTTGCTGAATAACCTACAAGGGTTTAGCGGATGGATGACTGAGCTCTCACTGTTCTGTGCTAATTAATCTACACTGGTTTAACTGACCCAGGATTGAGCCTTCACCACTTCTTCTGCTCCGTGACTCACAGGACTTTAGCAAACGTTGGATCGAGCTTCTAGCACACCTGCGCTGAATGACTCAGAGATTCACGCTTCCATAAATATATTTAACAATAAACAAATAACCCGCACATACAAAAGAGAAGCTTCCAACGACGTTTCGATCATTGTGAGTTGTAAATGATCCAAGTTGGACCGAAACGTCGTGGTAAACTTCTCTCTCCTACGTGCGGTTATTTGTGTATTGTTCCACTTACAATATTGTTCTTTATAAGTAAGAATTTTTTAAATATTTTTGATGAAGATTTTATTTGGAATATTAATTTAAGTAGATTAACGGCCATTATTGAACCAAGATTATTAACCATAAAAAGTTATTAACTAAGTTTAACTCAATATTATTATTCGTAGAGATAAATAACCAAAGACGACAAATATCCTAAGATTTTTAACACGAGGATTAATAACTCTGGATTATTTTTTTCCTGGAGTATAAATAACCTTAGATTATTAATGTTATTAATCTCCAAGATCTGGGGATTAATGAGGATTTACTCTAGGAAGAGGAACCTAACTTAAATTCCCTGTCAAGAATCCTTTACCAGCATTAAGACAACCTTCTGGATGCAAGATAAGTCAATTTAAAACAATATTACAAGGAAAGATTACATCTTACGGTAGTAAAATATTAATTGGTTAATAAGCGTTCAGTTTGTAAGAGAATATTTGTATATGTGGGTGTTTGTTGGTGTTGATGTTTGACGGCGCTTATATTTGTATATGTGGGTGTTTGTTGGTGTTGATGTTTGACGGCGCTTATATTTGTATATGTGGGTGTTTGTTGGTGTTGATGTTTGACGGCGCTTATATTTGTATAGTGGGTGTTTGTTTGTTGATGTTTGAGTCTTATATTTGATATGGGTGTTTGTTGATGTGATGTTTGACGGTGCTTATATTTGTATATGTGGGTGTTTGTTGGTGTTGATGTTTGATGGCGCTTATATTTGTATATGTGGGTGTTTGTTGGTGTTGATGTTTGACGGTGCTTATATTTGTATATGTGGGTGTTTGTTGGTGTTGATGTTTGACGGCTTATATTTGTAATGGGGTTTGTTGTTGATGTTTGACTGCTTATATTTGTATATGTGGGTGTTTGTTGGTGTTGATGTTTGACGGCGCTTATATTTGTATATGTGGGTGTTTGTTGGTGTTGATGTTTGACTGCGCTTATATTTGTATATGTGGGTGTTTGTTGGTGTTGATGTTTGACGGCGCTTATATTGTATATGTGGGTGTTTGTTGATGTTGATGTTTGACGGCGCTTATATTTGTATATGTGGGTGTTTGTTGGTGTTGATGTTTGACGGCGCTTATATTTGTATATGTGGTGTTTGTTGGTGTTGATGTTTGACGGCGCTTATATTTGTATATGTGGGTGTTTGTTGGTGTTGATGTTTGACGGTGCTTATATTTGTATATGTGGGTATTTGTTGGTGAGGATGTTTGACGGCGCTTATATTTGTATATGTGGGTGTTTGTTGGTGTTGATGTTTGACGGTGCTTATATTTGTATATGTGGGTGTTTGTTGGTGTTGATGTTTGACGGTGCTTATATTTGTATATGTGGGTGTTTGTTGATGTTGATGTTTGACGGTGCTTATATTTGTATATGTGGGTGTTTGTTGGTGAGGATGTTTGACGGCGCTTATATTTGTATATGTGGGTGTTTGTTGTGTTGATGTTTGACGGTGCTTATATTTGTATATGTGGGTGTTTGTTGGTGAGGATGTTTGACGGTGCTTATATTTGTATATGTGGGTGTTTGTTGGTGTTGATGTTTGACGGTGCTTATATTTGTATATGTGGGTGTTTGTTGGTGATGATGTTTGACGGCGCTTATATTTGTATATGTGGGTGTTTGTTGGTGTTGATGTTTGACGGTGCTTATATTTGTATATGTGGGTGTTTGTTGATGTTGATGTTTGACGGTGCTTATATTTGTATATGTGGGTGTTTGTTGATGTTGATGTTTGACGGTGCTTATATTTGTATATGTGGGTGTTTGTTGATGTTGATGTTTGACGGCGCTTATATTTGTATATGTGGGTGTTTGTTGATGTTGATGTTTGACGGTGCTTATATTTGTATATGTGGGTGTTTGTTGATGTTGATGTTTGACGGTGCTTATATTTGTATATGTGGGTGTTTGTTGTGTTGATGTTTGACGGCGCTTATATTTGTATATGTGGGTGTTTGTTGGTGTTGATGTTTGATGGTGCTTATATTTGTATATGTGGGTGTTTGTTGGTGTTGATGTTTGACGGTGCTTATATTTGTATATGTGGGTGTTTGTTGGTGTTGATGTTTGACGGTGCTTATATTTGTATATGTGGGTGTTTGTTGGTGTTGATGTTTGACGGTGCTTATATTTGTATATGTGGGTGTTTGTTGGTGTTGATGTTTGACGGCGCTTATATTTGTATATGTGGGTGTTTGTTGGTGTTGATGTTTGATGGCGCTTATATTTGTATATGTGGGTGTTTGTTGGTGTTGATGTTTGACGGCGCTTATATTTGTATATGTGGGTGTTTGTTGGTGTTGATGTTTGACGGCGCTTATATTTGTATATGTGGGTGTTTGTTGGTGTTGATGTTTGACGGCGCTTATATTTGTATATGTGGGTGTTTGTTGGTGTTGATGTTTGACGGTGCTTATATTTGTATATGTGGGTGTTTGTTGGTGTTGATGTTTGACGGCGCTTATATTTGTATGTGGGTGTTTGTTGGTGTTGATGTTTGACGGCGCTTATATTTGCATATGTGGGTGTTTGTTGGTGTTGATGTTTGCACCTGTTGATGATTGTACATGTAAATATTTTAGGTGTGAATATCTCTAGGTGTATATATGGAGGTATTGATATTTGTAACACTAGGATAGCCTGAACTTGGCATAGGTACATGTAAGTCTATGTTAGTATGACACAATATGTGGTGAACGCAGATTTTTTAGCATGTTATTTACATTCTCTTTATTTATTTCTGTTTTCCATTTATACACCTCAGTCATACCCTCACTAAATCTACACTTTTCTAGAGAATGCAGATTCAGAACCATAAACTACGGTACGGGTGGTGATTGAACTCGCGGCTAGCGAGTCGTAAACTCCAGACCGTCACGCTAGTAACTGGTCCAGCTGGCTACAGTAAGATTCATTCAACTGGGTATATTTATACACCATAGGAAGGTTAGCATAAACACCACTGTGACAACATATGCAAGTTTTTACAGATGAATCTCCCGCTAGCGTGGCCGTAACGAACTCTAGCTCAAGTCCCCTCAAAGCCGTCATCATAACTCACGAAATCGTAATGACACGATTACAAACAACCCAGGGTACGGGGGATGGATTGATCAGTGTTGATCATGTTATCCTTCCTATGGTGTATAAACATACTTAGTTGGATGAATCCTAGTGTAGCCAGCTGGCCCAGTGGCTAACGTGTCGGTCTGGAGTTTTACGACTCACTAGCCGCGAGTTCAATCCCCACCCGTACCGTGGTTTGTTTGCAATCGTGTCATTACGATATCGTGAGTTAGAGCCATAAGTTTATCCTCGTCGGAAAGGTTCCTGATATCAACTTTGTCATCCTTCTTGCTACAGTTCCATCGTATTTATGTCCATTCTGTAATTCGTTGACCATAACTGTGCAGCATAATGTAACTGAAGCGTAACCAACGATATACAGTGTCCACAAAAACACTCCCTGATTTCAAACATGTATAACATGTGACTTTATTATAATAATCTTCCACAGTTAGTAGCTTCAGATGCAGGATTTTATTCAGTATCATGTGGTATAGGATAGCATTAAAGGCACTCTGCTTCAGGTCCTCCAGGGTTGCAGGTAGTGGTGGTACGTAAACTGTGCTTCAGGTCCTCCAGGGTTGCAGGTAGTGGTGGTACGTAAACTGTGCTTCAGGTCCTCCAGGGTTGCAGGTAGTGGTGGTACGTAAACTGTGTTCTTCACGTTCCCCCAAAGAAAGAAGTTACAAACAGTTAGGGCCGGTGACCTCACAGGTCACTTGCAGAGCAACCAGATGTGCGCACATTGAGTGCCTTTAATGCTACCCTATACCTGGAGTCTACCTGGAGAGAATTCCAGGGTCAACGCCCCCGGCCCGGTCCGTGACCAGGCCTCCTGTTGGACCAGAGCCTGATCAACCAGGCTGTTACTGCTGGCCGCACGCAGTCCAAGCGTACGAACCACAGCCCGGCTGGTCAGGTACCGACTTTAGGTGCCTGTCCAGTGCCTGCTTGAAGACAGCCAGGGTTTGTTGGCAATCCCCTGATGTATGCTGGGAGGCAGTTGAACAATCTTGGGCCCCTGACACTTATTGTGTTGTCCCTCAACGTGCTAGTGGCACCCCTGCTCTTCATTGGGGGGATGTTACATCGCCTGCCGAGTCTTTTGCTTTCGTAGGGAGTGATTTTTGTGTGCAAGTTTGGTACTAAGCCCTCGAGAATTTTCCATGTGTATATAATAATGTATCTCTCCCGCCTGTGTTCTAGAGAGTACAGGTTTAGGAACTTCAAGCGTTCCCAGTAGTTGAGGTGGTTTATCGCAGTTATGCGTGCAGTGAAGGTTCTCTGCACATTTTCAAGGTCAGCAGTTTCACCCGCCTTGAAAGGTGCCGTTAGTGTGCAGCAATATTCTAGCCTAGATAGAACAAGCGATCTGTAAAGTGTCAACATGTTCTTGGCATCCCTAAATCACATGAAACTGAATAAAATCCTGCATCTGAAGCTACTACCTGTGAAAGATTATTACAATAAAGTTACATGTTATACGTGTTTGAAATCAGGGAGTGTTTTTGTGGACACCCTATAGAGTGGTAGAATAACCTGAGGACTCATGTTATTTATACTTCTTGATATGTAGCTAAGACTTACATTCGCTGTATTACAAACACTTGCGCATTGTTTTCTTTGCTTTAGATTAATGATAACCAGAACCCTTAAATCCATCATTTTCGCATTCAGAGTGATTATAGAATACATAATTTAGTTTACAAGAGTAGTGTACAATCTGCCAGAGATCCTCAAAATGGCCGCCATGCCTCCAGAGGGTATGCCACAGCTCCTCATTCCACAGCCCCTCATCCCTGAGCGGTCTCCTTCCGCGCGCTCGTGCCCCTGCCCCGCCGCGCCCGCCCGCGCCCGCCCGTGCCCAACTCCACACCCCCAACGCCCACGCCCCCCTCGCCTACGCCCCCCACGCCCACGCCCCCCTCGCCTACGCCCCCCACGCCCACGCCCCCCCCTTTTTTTTAATTTTCGATTTTTTTTTTAATTTTCATTTTTTTCGAATTTTCGATTTTTTTTTTGAATTTTCATTTTTTTTCGAATTTTCATTTTTTCAATATTACTTCTGATATTTTTTACTTGACCTCTATGGAGAGTCAGATATATGGTAACCCCCTATGGGGTATGGTAAAACTTTTCTCATTTTTCAATACAAAGAACGAAAGTTTTGAAGATACCTATGGGATATTCCTTAAAATTTCTCGATATTCTGTAATACTTCTGTCACCCTCCATCTCCTTGGATCAAGTTCTTTATGGGGTATAATAAGAATATTTCACCCTATAGGGTCTCTCTTTAAGTAAATTGAACTAAGACTTGAGTTTTACCTACTTTGGAATTTCATCAAATTCACTTCCATCCCCCCCAAAACCCCTGATCCACTTCCTTGGATCAAGATCACCCATCTCCCGCCCACACCCTCTTGGTGGTCAGTGACGTCATCACCAGGGTCACCAACAAGTTCAATCAAGCGAGCCCAGGTGTGGTGTGAGGTCACAATATTTCCTCGGACAAGCTTAAACATGAGAAGAGTACAACAAGTTCAATCAAGCGAGCCCAGGTGTGATGTGACGTCACAATATTTCCTCGGACAAGCTTAAACATGAGGAGAGTACAACAAGTTCAATCAAGCGAGCCCAGGTGTGGTGTGACGTCACAATATTTCCTCGGACAAGCTTAAACATGAGGAGAGTACAACAGGCTGATTCCCTATCGGGTTTCTTTTTAAGTTAAACGAGCTAAAAGTGTGT
The DNA here is from genome assembly GCA_009830355.1 of Cherax destructor. Lineage (NCBI taxonomy): Eukaryota > Metazoa > Arthropoda > Malacostraca > Decapoda > Parastacidae > Cherax > Cherax destructor. The sequence goes on from WNWK01016843.1 coordinate 12,913, forward strand.
GCCCCTCTTATTAAATGTAGGTTAACACTAATACACATTTTTTCATCATTTATTTATTTATTATTATAGAAAGATACATTTTTCCAGTCTTACATTATCATTTTTTTCAGGTATCAATAAAAAGTCCCCATACGGGTAAGTCAAGTCATTGACCAAAAAGAACATAACACGAATTAAGATTTCAGGTAACAAATAAAAAAGGTACATTTCAATCTCTGAGCAGGCCCCACCCCAGCGCCTGAGGTCACGACCTCACCTGCTCTCTCTCTCTACCTCACACACACACACACCCCATCTCCCACCCATCACAGGCCCACCCCAGCGCCTGAGGCCATGACCTCACCTGCTCTCTCTCTCCACCTCATACACACACACACGCGCACGCACACACACACACACACACACACACACACACACACACACACACACACACCTCCCATTACCTCATCACTCATCTCAATTTTTTCCAGTTTTACTAATTCATCCAAAAAGCCACATCCACCTCCACAGAACATACACACATTTTATACTCAATATAACCAAGAAATACATTGGAACAAATCCAAAACACTCTTATACATCATTTGAATACCCCCAAAACATCATTGAATACTGTGAAAACGACATTGAATACTATCAAATAACATTTAAAACACCTCTAACTCATACACCAAACTACACTCGCCCCAAAATCACTCATCTCAATTTTTTTTCCAGTTTTACTAATTCATCCAAAAAAAAAAGATCATTTAACCTATGAATACTTTCACTAAGATCACATTTTTACACATTCCCCCAAAACACCATTGAACACCACCAAAACGCCATTAAATGCACCCAAAACACTATTGAACACCACCAAAACACCATCAAACTTTCCCTCAAAACACTATAACGAACTTTTTAAGATGACAAAACCACTATCTAAGTACACTCATCCAAATATTTTTCCCCGTTTTACTAATTCATCAAAAAAAAGTAATCACTAAAACACACTTTCAAAAACACAATCACCATTGAACACCGCCAAAAACACCTTTGAATACCCCATACAGCAACAATGAATACTCCCAAAACACCATTTGAATACTCCCGAAACAATATATAACATTCAACCTAACCTAACCTAACAACATCTAACGTAACAAAAAAATAACATCTAACCTAACAACTTAACCCTCAAAACATCATTGAATACTATCAAAACACTTCAAAATCACTCTCATGCATCATTTGAACACCTTCAACTAACACCTGAGACATCAACAAAACCTATACAAGACATAATCCCAATATTTCCTCTCTTTAAGTTAAAATGAGCTAAAATACTCCAACTAAGACATATCATAATCACATTTTTTATAAACATCCCCTCAAATCATTATAACCAACTTTATAAGGTCATTAATCTCAATCCACTAAGATCACTCATTTCATTTTTTTCCCGTTTTACTAATTCATCAAAGAAAAGACAAACCTATCTCCACAGAACATTTTTCATATACATTCCCTCGTATCACCAACCGAGAACACTATTACTGATTTTTCCTCGTTTTACTAATTCATCCAAAAAAAGATCATTAGGACAAATATCACTAAAACTATGAATACTTTTTACTAATGGAACACTTACAAACAATATTAGAACATTTCCAAATTACATTAGAAAATTCCCAGATTACTTTGAACACATCCAATACAATATTAGAACACTCCCAGATTACTTTGAGCACATCCAAAACAATATTAGAATGCCCTCAGATTACTTCCAAACAATATTAGAACACCATCAAAACACTCTTATACCTCATTTGAACACCACCAAAACACTCTTGTACATCATATGAACACCTTCAAAAACACTATCAAACACCTCAAATAACATTTAACCTAACCTAACTTTAACTTCAAAACACTAAAACATGACACACCACCAACCAACTAAGACATATCATATTCCCATTTTTTACAAAAATCTCCTCAAATCACTCAAAATCACCATTGAATACTTCCAAGACATCATGAAACTTTCCCTCAAAACATTCCCTCAAAACACTCCAACCAAGATCACTACTTACCTCCAACTCGGATAAAACATGAACAAAAAAAATACATGAACATAATCCTATCGCAAAAAACACAAAACACACTTTCAAAAAAAAACACAATGCCTTGACCACCAAAACACTCTTATACATCATTTGATTACTCCCAAAACACCATTTGAATACTCCCGAAACAATATATATCATTTAACCTAACCTAACAACATCTAACCTAACCAAAAAAAAAAAAAATAGCATCTAATCTAACAACTTAACCTTCAAAAACACTATCAAACACCACAAATAACATTTAACCTAACCTAACCTAACAACATCTAACCTAACCAAAAAAAATAGCATCTAATCTAACAACTTAACCTTCAAAAACACTATCAAACACCACAAATAACTTTTATCCTAACCTAACTTATCCTTCAAATCACTCATTCACCATTTGAACACCTTCAACTAACACAGACATACACCCTCCAACTAAGTCATGGAACATTATCAAAAAACTAAGACACCTTCAACTAACACCTGAGACATCAACAAAACCTATACAAGACATATTCACCAATCTTATACCTGACATGAGCCATATCCAATATCTAAGACAAATAAAAAATCTAACTCATATACACAATATAATATATAACTGCAAAATACCATGTCACGATCACCACCAACTATAACATATCATGTACCCAAAAAAATCTAAGAAACACCAAAACTAAGACATACACTTCCAACTATAACATGACATGAACACACAACCAACTTATACACGACCTAATCACAACAAAACTTAAGACATGAAACATATACACAAAATAAGACATAAACACAAATATTCTAAGATCCACCAACTAAGACATAATATGAACCCACAAACAAATTTAAACCATCAGTCAGATCAAAAATCTAAGACACAGACACCACCAACTAAGATATATTCACAAAATAAGACATAGGCACAAAAACACCATAATCACATGATAACCATAAAATCTAAGACATATTAAAAAATAAGATAGACACCACCAACTAATATGCGATATAAACACAAAATTTTAAAACATGTAACATTAAAAATCTATGACATAATAAAATATTCTATGAAATATAAACAAAATAAGACATAAGCACAAAAAAAAAAATACCATAACATGATCACTATAACATGCACCCCAAACTTATACACGTCATGATCACAACAAATTTAAGACATGAGTCATACATAGTACACTATCTACCAAAAATAGAAAACTATCACTTGATCACATAAAAAATTTACTTACAATCACTTAAGTCATATGTAAACATAAACATAAGTCATATGATGACAAAATTTTACACAAATTTCATGAGTATTACACCAAGATCACTAGCTCATGTACACTTATAACATGAGAGCCACAATCTATAAACACTACTCATTCACCATCCTAACCACTAAATCTGCGCACGAACACTTAAGACATACAACAACTAAAAAATATTAACACAACTTTGCCCACCAAAGATAAGTTATAACCTCCATAACACAAAACTGATTTACACTTTTCTCAAACTGAATATTCATACCACATTTTTCATTTATCATCTATGTACATATCACATTTTTCATCCACATCTTCCCTAAACCATCCTTCCTGGAATATTATAAAAACTAAGACACCTTCAACTATCACCTGAGTCATTTCCAAAACTAACACATACATACACCCTCCAACTAAGTCATGCTCAAAAACCACTAAAATCGCTAAAACTATGAATACTTTTTACTATTGGAACACTTCCAAACAATATTGGAACATTTCCAAATTACATTAGAACACTCCCAGATTACTTTGAGCACATCCAAAACAAATATTAGAAAACTCCCAAATAACATTTGACATCTCTAACTCACCCGCCAAATTACATTCTCAATCACATTTACACACATTTCATTAACTGAAATTACATCTCACTCACCAAACTACACACTCACCCCAAAACTACTAACCTACAACTAAGCCATGAGACATAAGCAAAACTAAGACATATTCAAAATCTAAGAAATGAACACAAAATAAGACATATCACGAACACTATAACATACCCAAAAATTTAAGTCATTTTACACAAAATACGATAGAAGCACAAAAATACCACGACACAATTCACCACCAACCAACTATAACATATCATCACACCAAAAATATAAGAACCACCAACTACAACATATCATCAGACCCAAAAAATATAGGATCCACCAAACTATAATATATCATTACATCCAAAAAATATAAAAAACACCAAGACAGATGAACACATACAACTAAGACATGAGACATTACCAAAACTAACACACACCTCCAACTAATCCATAACATGAACGCCAAATCTAAGACATACACCTACAACTAAGGCGTGAGACATAACCAAAATTCTAAAACATATTCACAAAAAATACCAGGGCACGATCACCATCAACTATAACATATCATGTACCCAAAAAAAAAATCTAAGAATCACCAAAACTAAGACATACACTTCCAACTATGACATGACATGTACACACAACCAACTTATACATGACCTAATCACAACATATACACAAAATAAGACATAAGCACAAATATTCTAAGATCCACCAACTAAGACATAATATGAACCCACAAACAAATTTAAACCATCAGTCAGATCAAAAATCTAAGACACAGACACCACCAACTAAGATATATACACAAAATAAGACATAGGCACAAAAACACCATAATCACATGATAACCATAAAATCTAAGACATAATAAAAAAAATCTAAGAGATCTACACAAAAATAAGATAGACACCACCAAGTAATATGCGACATAATCACAAAAATTTAAGACATGTAACGTATTAAAAATCTATGACATAATAAAATATTCTATTATATAAACAAAATAAGACATATGCACAAAAATACCATAACATGATCACTATAACATGCATCCCAAACTTATACATGTCATGACCTAACAAATTTAAGACATGAATTATACATAGTACACTATCTAACAAAAATAGAAAACTAACACTTGATCACATAAAAAATTGACTTACAATCACTTAAGGCATATGAAAACATAAACATAAGACATATGAAGACAAAATTTCACACAAATTTCATGAATATTACACCAGGATCACTAAGTCATGTACACTTATACCATGTGAACCACAATCTATAAACACTAACCACCCACCATCATATTCGTACCACATTTAGTTTATCATATATGTACATATCACATTTAATCACCCAAAATCTTTCCCTAAACCTTCCTTCCTATACTCATCCTCATATTACCGCCTAGGGATTTTTTTTAATTCGACGACCCAACATGAAGTTAGGAGACAGAGTAACCATCACCACTCTTATCACCACCTACACTCTGGTTCTTAACATCATGTTGCGTCGTCGGATTAAAAAATTTGTTGTGATCATGACGTGTATAAGTTTGGGGTGCATGTTATAGTGATCATGTTATGGTATTTTTTTTTTTGTGCTTATGTCTTATTTTGTTTATATTTCATAGAATATTTTATTATGTCATAGATTTTTAATGTTACATGTTTTAAAATTTTGTGTTTATATCGCATATTAGTTGGTGGTGTCTATCTTATTTTTGTGTGCATCTCTTAGATTTTTTTAATATGTCTTAGATTTTATGGTTATCATGTGATTATGGTGTTTTTGTGCCTATGTCTTATTTTGTGTATACATCTTAGTTGGTGGTGTCTGTGTCTTAGATTTTTGATCTGACTGATGGTTTAAATTTGTTTGTGGGTTCATATTATGTCTTAGTTGGTGGATCTTATAATATTTGTGTTTATGTCTTATTTTGTGTATATGTTTCATGTCTTAAGTTTTGTTGTGATTAGGTCTTGTATAAGTTGGTTGTGTGTTCATGTCATGTTATAGTTGGAAGTGTATGTCTTAGTTTTGGTGTTTCTTAGATTTTTTTGGGTACATAATATGTTATAGTTGGTGGTGATCGTGACATGGTATTTTGCAGTTATATATTATATTGTGTATATGAGTTAGATTTTTTATTTGTCTTAGATATTGGATATGGCTCATGTCAGGTATAAGATTGGTGAATATGTCTTGTATAGGTTTTGTTGATGTCTCAGGTGTTAGTTGAAGGTGTTCAAATGATGCATGAGAGTGATTTTGAAGTGTTTTGATAGTATTCAATGATGTTTTGAGGGTTAAGTTGTTAGGTTAGATGTTATTTTTTTGTTACGTTAGATGTTGTTAGGTTAGGTTAGGTTGAATGTTATATATTGTTTCGGGAGTATTCAAATGGTGTTTTGGGAGTATTCATTGTTGCTGTATGGGGTATTCAAAGGTGTTTTTGGCGGTGTTCAATGGTGATTGTGTTTTTGAAAGTGTGTTTTAGTGATTACTTTTTTTTGATGAATTAGTAAAACGGGGAAAAATATTTGGATGAGTGTACTTAGATAGTGGTTTTGTCATCTTAAAAAGTTCGTTATAGTGTTTTGAGGGAAAGTTTGATGGTGTTTTGGTGGTGTTCAATAGTGTTTTGGGTGCATTTAATGGCGTTTTGGTGGTGTTCAATGGTGTTTTGGGGGAATGTGTAAAAATGTGATCTTAGTGAAAGTATTCATAGGTTAAATGATCTTTTTTTTGGATGAATTAGTAAAACTGGAAAAAAATTGAGATGAGTGATTTTGGGGCGAGTGTAGTTTGGTGTATGAGTTAGAGGTGTTTTAAATGTTATTTGATAGTATTCAATGTCGTTTTCACAGTATTCAATGATGTTTTGGGGGTATTCAAATGATGTATAAGAGTGTTTTGGAGGTGTTCCAATGTATTTCTTGGTTATATTGAGTATAAAATGTGTGTATGTTCTGTGGAGGCGGATGTGGCTTTTTGGATGAATTAGTAAAACTGGAAAAAATTGAGATGAGTGATGGGGTAATGGGAGGTGTGTGTGTGTGTGTGTGTGTGTGTGTGTGTGTGTGTGTGTGCTGCGTGTGTGTGTGTATGAGGTGGAGAGAGAGAGCAGGTGAGGTCATGGCCTCAGGCGCTGGGGTGGGCCTGTGATGGGTGGGAGATGGGGTGTGTGTGTGTATGAGGTGGAGAGAGAGAGCAGGTGAGGTCGTGACCTCAGGCGCTGGGGTGGGGCCTGCTCAGAGATTGAAATGTACCTTTTTTATTTGTTACCTGAAATCTTAATTCGTGTTATGTTCTTTTTGGTCAATGACTTGACTTACCCGTATGGGGACTTTTTATTGATACCAGAAAAAAATGATAATGTAAGACTGGAAAAATGTATCTTTCTATAATAATAAATAAATAAATGATGAAAAAATGTGTATTAGTGTTAACCTACATTTAATAAGAGGGGCACACACTTTTAGCTGGTTTAACTTAAAAAGAAACCCCATAGGGAATCAGCCTGTTGTACTCTCCTCATGTTTAAGCTTGTCCGAGGAAATATTGTGACGTCACACCACACCTGGGCTCGCTTGATTGAACTTGTTGTACTCTCCTCATGTTTAAGCTTGTCCGAGGAAATATTGTGACGTCACATCACACCTGGGCTCGCTTGATTGAACTTGTTGTACTCTTCTCATGTTTAAGCTTGTCCGAGGAAATATTGTGACGTCACACCACACCTGGGCTCGCTTGATTGAACTTGTTGTACTCTCCTCATATTTAAGCTTGTCCGAGGAAATATTGTGACGTCACATCACACCTGGGCTCGCTTGATTGAACTTGTTGTACTCTTCTCATGTTTAAGCTTGTCTGAGGAAATATTGTGACCTCACACCACACCTGGGCTCGCTTGATTGAACTTGTTGGTGACCCCGGTGATGACGTCACTGACCACCAAGAGGTTGTGGGCGGGAGATGGGTGATCTTGATCCAAGGAAGTGGATCAGGGGTTTTGGGGGGGATGGAAGTGAATTTGATGAAATTCCAAAGTAGGTAAAACTCAAGTCTTAGTTCAATTTACTTAAAGAGAGACCCTATAGGGTGAAATATTCTTATTATACCTTATAAGGAACTTGATCCAAGGAGATGGAGGGTGACAGAAGTATTACAGAATATCGAGAAATTTTAAGGAATATCCCATAGGTATCTTCAAAACTTTCGTTCTTTGTATTGAAAAATGAGAAAAGTTTTACTATACCCCATAGGGGGTTACCATATCTCTGACTCTCCATAGAGGTCAAGTAAAAAATATCAGAAGTAATATTGAAAAAATTAAAATTCGGAAAAAAATGAAAATTCGAAAAAAAAATCGAAAATTCGAAAAAAATGAAAATTAAAAAAAAAATCGAAAATTCAAAAAAAAGGGGGGGCGTGGGCGTGGGGGGCGTAGGCGTGGGGGGCGTGGGCGTGGGGGGCGTAGGCGTGGGGGGCGTGGGCGTTGGGGGTGTGGGGCCGGGCGCGGGCGGGCGCGGGCGGGCGCGGGCAGGCGCGGCGGGGCTGGGGCATGAGCGCGCGGAAGGAGACCGCTCAGGGATGAGGGGCTGTTGAATGAGGAGCTGTGGCATACCCTCTGGAGGCATGGCGGTCATTTTGAGGATCTCTGGCAGATTGTACACTACTTACAAGTGTGTTGGTTATTTTTTCCACAGCTTAAAACTTTGCATTTGTCTATATTAAACTGTATCTGTCACTTTTCCGGCCACTGCATTATTGTATGCGGATCTTCCTGTAGCGCCCTCGTGTCCTCATCAGAATTAATCAGACGACTTATTTTTGTGACGTCGGCAAACTTGCTTATGTTGCTATATATTCTCTAATCTATGCAATTTATGTATATTGTGAACAATAAAGGGCCTAACAATGACACATGTGGAACACTACTTGTGGTGCATCACCAGTTAAACTTACCCACACTTGTACAAACTCTCTGTTGCCTAGCTGTCTGCTACGCCTCAATCTAAGTAAAGCTTATCATACCACGGGTGGGGTTCGAACCCGCGGTCAGAGAGTTTCAAAACTACAGACCGTCGCGTAAGTTTGTTTGCAAATCGTGTCATTAAAATTTCGTGAGTTAATTAAAACTTTCTCCTCTTCCGTGTGCTTCTACTTTGTTCAACAGTTTGCACTGGGTAACTATATCAAAGCTTTACTTAAGTCCAAATACGCAATATTATATTCATTATAATGACTTACCTCCTCAAATACACAATATTATATTCATTATCATGACTTACCTCCTCAAATACACAATATTATATTCATTATCATGACTTACCTCCTCAAATACACAATATTATATTCATTATCATGATTTACCTCCTCAAATACACAATATTATATTCATTATCATGATTTACCTCCTCAAATACACAATATTATATTCATTATCATGATTTACCTCCTCAAATACACAATATTATATTCATTATCATGACTTACCTCCTCAAATACACAATATTATATTCATTATCATGATTTACCTCCTCAAATACACAATATTATATTCATTATCATGATTTACCTCCTCAAATACACAATATTATATTCATTATCATGATTTACCTCCTCAAATACACAATATTATATTCATTATCATGATTTACCTCCTCAAATAACTTAGTGAAAAAAGTTAGCAAATATGTAAGGAAGGAACGCCCCTTTGTAAGACAGAGCTGAGATTCAATGTTCAAATTATGTATTTGAAAGTTGCTTCAAAAATAGCCCCAGAAAATATTGATTTCTTCATTTTTTTCCCCACAATTGAGGTGAGGCTATTTGGTCTATAATTTAATAATAAAGACCTGTTTCTTGCTTTGCATATAGGTATCATATTTGTCATTTTGCACTTATCTTGCAGTATGTAGTGTGGATGATGGGTGACTGAGCGAGTGTGCAGCTGATGTTGGCAGTAATTAAGGGGTAATTAGACGGCGCGCGCGCCACGCAAAAAAAAAAAAAAAAAAAATAATCGAAAAAAATCGAAAATTGAGTTAACCATGTAGGAAAATAAAGTAACTCTCTGGCAACACAATGGAACACGAATCCTTGTTGTACGACATTCCTACAAGGAATTATGGTCATCTATAACACACATGGTGACGCCAACAACCGTAGCAGGTCGGCTGACATGTGAATTTTCGTATGTTTTTCCCTGATTTTTTCCTTAATTTCTTGTATTATTCTTACTTATATAATAATTGTCGATTTGGCATCATAACATAGTGTGGGAGCCAATCAGGAACCGTCTGGGAACATTCGATTGCGTCAGCAGAAATTCCTGTCTCAGGATAACCGGGGAATATGCTTCAATATAACGCTATTATCATACTACGGCTTTTCTTTAGCTATCACAATTGATCTAAAATGACATAATAGACAATATAAATAACAAATAAACATGGTAAATACTCCAGAATGAATAATATGTGGCATAATATGATCGCCAATTCGGAGTATAATATTACTTCCTGGGGATGGGTGTTCCTTTGTGTTACCCTCTTCCCTCTAAGGGACTTGTATTAAAGAAAACGAACAGGGCTAACTATGAGAAAATGCTATTTTGCTCCAAAACGTTTTTTTTGTTGCGCATCCTTCCGCGCCGATTATCTCGGAAGTAAGTTATTTATTTATATATTGCCATACCGTCTATAATAATCATAGGAATGAAATTAAACTCACAGACAACATAAAAAAAAGGTTGTGTTAATTAATGGTGAATAACTTTTTGAGATGCCATAATTAGTTTTTGATTTATGTGAGGGTAAAAGTCAGATATTTTCCAAAATGTCAAAAACATACAAACTTTATTTTTTTTTAGAAATGAAGATAGAATAAATTACAGTAATTAGTTTCACAGTAAAATCAGATTAGCATTGTTTTATGCATAGGTGATGCCAAAACAGCTTCTTCAAGTCCCACTATTACAGGAGGATTTTATTATATATGATGTTTGGTAAAAATTTGGTAACTATTTTTTTCTCAGTTGTTTGTTGTGCGATCTTTTTGAAACTTTATACAAAAATGCTAGGAAGGTTCTTTACGTACAAAAAAAAAAAAAAAAAAAGATATCGGACCATAAATAACGAAGTTAATGCCCACATAACTACGAGTGTTAGGGAGTGTGGGCAGTGAAAACATGGGTATGGTGTGGGCTTGGGACTGTGTGAGTGAAACTGTGAGGGAGTGGTGAGCCAGTACCCCGGTAGCCTGGTAGCTAAAGTTCTTGCTTCATACACGGAGGGCCCAGGTTCGATTCCCGGCGGGGTGGAAACATTTTGACACGTTTCCTTTCACCTGTTGTCATGTTCACCTAGCAGCAAATAGGTACCTGGGTGTTAGTCGACTGGTGTGGGTCGTGTGGAAAATATTGGGTATTTTCCCGAAAGGTTATACTCGATAGCCTTTCTAATGTGAATATTCTTAATGTTCGTATTTTTCTTGAGATGAAGACAGAACCATCCCGACGGTCGCGTGGGTAAGCGGAGCTGGGTCAAGCGAGGGCAGAGAGCGGGCAGTCTCGTGGGATAAGATGAAGAAGGTAGAACGATGGGAGAGTTCTGATTATAATGGAGACGGGAATCGGCATTTACAAGGACCAAATCGTGGTTAATGGTCTCTCTTCACAATAGTGAATGTTGTGAATATTCGCCGGGCATAATGTGGGATATTAAGTCCAAGAAACTACAATAATAGAGTGATAATGTGTTAAATAGTGACCGAAGCCGCCATTACGGGTTTTGATGGAGGAAATGTGCATGTGCATGGGTTTGATCAGTGTTCATTGTACACAATTATTAATGGTTTAACTTCTAATGAGGGTAAATTAGTGGGACATTAAACCATCGTGTGAATAGTGTTTAAAGTGTTCCGTATAAACTGTAATAAAGGGAAATAGCGAGAGGAGATGAAAGGCTACTCCCGATCAACCACATGTTAATTAAACGCCCGGTCCCGTGGGCGTAAGAGAGTTCAAGGAAATTAATCTTCCTTGACTCATCGGGACAACCACCAACATCATCGTCTTGCCGGAAGAATAATCTCTACCGAGCAGGACCACGAGATCCGTCGAAGAATAGTGACAAGAATGCTGTTTCTTCCCCACTGTAAGTACTCTTATTATCTTAGCAACCATCTGGCCAGTAGGTATGTTGGGATAATGTGGGTCTGCGGTGGGAAGGATAATGATCTCCAGTGAACACCCAAGACGCAGATGAAGGGTGAGTGATATTAACAAATTGTACTCTCTCCTCCTTCTCCTCAATCGGTCCTATATCCTATATCTAAAACCATACAGTCCACTTAAAATTAATCATACCATAATTATTAGTATTATCAACTCAGATTTATTTACACTGGTCTAGAGCGTCAGTGGATTCAGAGGTTGTGAAATTATCGAAGGGAGCCATCTCAGTGACCAGTGTGGCTCAAGTTTTCCCACATACCTCAAGGGAGTGACTATGGTAAAATTATACTAGTTGGTCATCTCCCCGGGAGATTGTTTGTTGCAAGTGGCGGCGACCCAGATAGACAATCTCTCTTAATTCCCCACATCGCCCGTTGGTCCATCCTGAACCGGATGTGATTATTGAATTAATCATTATTGAATGAATTATTTATTAAATAAGTGACTGATTGTAGGAAGTGAGTATAGAGTACACAGAGTTAATTAATCGTGTGGTGGACAGTAATTAAGTCCAATTAATTGCTAGCACAGGTGTGGCTACGATTTGTGCAGGAGTAAGGTTTGAGAATCACCTGTATAAAGGATTTATTTAATTGTACCTCAGCGGTTATTGATCCTATAACCATTGCTGAAACTAATGGAGTTCGAGTGGCTGGCAAGCCCAGGGATAATAAAGGGTCTATTTAATTTGTACCCTCAGCGGTTATTGATCCTATAACCATGGCTGAACTTAGTGAAGTTGCTGCGGCTGGCAAGCCCAGGGATAATAAGGTGAACCTGGCACCCTCAGTGGTCAATGATGACTCTGTGGGACCAATAGGAGTATTAATAGGCAGCGACTATTATGCAGCCTTTGTGAAGGGTATGACGAAGAGGTGCGGAGTCACTCTTCTCAACACGGGTGCAGGCCATGTAATTTATGGCCGGCTTCCTCCCAGTATTGAATGACTGGAGGAAGCCATAAATGCAGTCACTGTGTATCTTACTCATGAAACGTCACCCCATTGTACATATTCTTCAATAGAGAATGCTGTTGAGCCAATGCACAAATTGTGGGAACTGGACAGGGGCGACAGAGTGTGAAGCGAGTCATCAAGACATGTGTAGTGTGTCGCCGTGTGGATGCCAGAACCTATATGTATCCAGGACCTCCACCATTGCCCAAGGAACGAGTGCAGTTAATAAAGCCATTTGATGTAACTGGTGTGGATTACAGTGGCCCCATCATTTTAACAGGTACTGCAGATGGTGTTTCTTTAAAAGTGTATGTGTGTTTATTTACTTGTACCGCTACAAGGGCAGTACACTTAGAAGTGTCACAGGATTTGTCTGCAGAACAGTTCATACAGCTGTTTCGTAAATTTGCAGCTAGGAAATCCTGTCCGAGACTAATGATTTCAGATAATGCCACTAACTTTGTAGCGGGAGCGCAACAGTTGAAGGAATTAAATGAGAGTAATGATGTACAGTCTCTGTTAACTCAGCGAGGGTGTGGCTGGAAGTTTATAGGTCCCAGGGCCCCCTCGGCAAGGGGGATTGTATGAAAGACTGATAGGTACAGTGAAGAGGTGTCTGCGTAAAGTACTACACCAGAAACGAATTAACTTGGAGGAATTCCAGGCAGTATTAGTGGAGGCAGAGAATCGGATAAATAATCTTCCACTCTCGTACATAATTGATACTCCCTATGCAGACATACTGACTCCAGTTGCTCCCCAGCCTTGGTGGTGTGAGGGTGAGCTCAGTCGTCCCCCTGGTGGAGGTTAGGTGAAATTTTATTTTCACCATCATGGCGGATATCTACCAGCGCCGTGTCAACACTCAAACCGCTCTAAAACGTCGAAATATGCAATAAAATACCATTTTAGCACATTTTTATGATAGTTTTAATGTTTCATGTATTTTTTGAAAAATCATATGAATATTTTATAATAATATTGATTTTTAAAGATTTTTAATGGGATTTTTTAAAAATATGTAAATAATAGATAAATATTCAAAGGCGGCAGAGAGTTTGCATAAATGGGGAGAAAACAGAATGGGGGCACGTCTGTCTGTGTGGATTTAATAAAAGGTGCTGTGTATCCTGATAACGCTGAGGTTATCTTGCCATTGGTTCTACGTGACACTTTTGGAATACCGACTGAGGTCATTTATGGTATCTCCTTAAACGGGGCAGTCAGATTTTTCGTCAAGTTCACCTCCACTGGTGTGTATGAAGAAGTGGTGGATAAGTTTCAGGACAAGCCTATTGTCATCAATTCGGGATTGGAGGTGCGTATGCGTGACGTGTCCGCGCATTACTCGTGGATTCATGTGAAAAATCTTCTATTTGAGGCTGCTGAAATGGATGTTCGGCGAGTATTCGGCCAGTATGGGACTATACACTTCGCTAATGAAGGTCGGTGGCAGCAGGGAACTTACGCTGGCATGCTGGCAGGATCATACTCCCTCAAATTGACTTTAAGGAGGCCTATCCCATCATATGTCCAGATGCAAGAGTTTCGTACCCAAGTATACGTCTCGTATGCTGGACAGGTGCGAACGTGACAGCTCTGCGGTGCCCCGGGACATATGGCGGTTTCGTGTGATCAACGCAGGGAGCGGCAACCTTGACGTCGAGATGATGGGAATTTTCGTGCTGAGGCGGATCTGAGAGTGACGCCCAAGAGGAGTGTGCAGTTGGATGTGGCCGGGGTTCTTGACACTGAGGATGTCCCTCGGAATTGGAGTGAGGCGGTTGATGCTGCAGAGGAGGCAGTTTTGACTTTAACCCCAGCGACGCAGGAAGAGGTGCTTGAGTGTTCTCAGGTTGCCATGAAGGGTGACTTGTTGGAGGTGGCCTCTGAGTTATCGAGGCCTTTGTTTGAGGACATCCAGAGCCTCCTTGGGAGCTCGTCTCCTGCGGATGTTTTGGGCTTGGATGAGGACTCATCTGGTGGTTTGGAGAGTCCGGAGTGTGTGATTGGTCCGGTAGAGGATCTTGTTGACTCTGTGCCTGTGGTGGTGGCTGAGGTGGAGGTGCATAGGGAGGAAGGTAATGAGGTTATGGAATGTACGGAAGTATCCCGTAAGCGACCCAGTAGGGTTACTGAGGATGATGAGATAACCCCAGGTCAAAGGTCTTCAAAAATGGCCTGGAGGGATGTTGTTAAGGGGAAGAAGGTTGCGCCCCAAGGAAAGAAAAGTGGGATAGGGGTGAAAGGAGGTAAGGCGCAAAGTGGGGACTCTGTGCCAGTTGTGATAGGGTCTGGACGCCGAGGTGGCAAACCCCCTTTGACCTATTCAGGTGTCTCGACTTAAATGTTAATGGGCTCCGGGCGGAAGTTCGGAGGAGATGGATTGAGGTGCCGTTAAGACGGTTGAATGTGGATGTATGCTTTCTCCAAGAGCATAATTATAGGTGTGGTAGGGATATGTGTTTGAAGGGATACAAGTGTTATACTGGGAGTTCGGGGAATTTCAAGGGTGGAGTGATGGTGGGTATCCGTGAGACCAGCCCTTTCAAGTTAAAAGCCTGGGAGGAGGGGGGTGATGGCAGGATAGTACGGGTGGATGGGGTTTGGGGAGACATACAGGTGTGTTTCATCGGTGTATATATGCCGGCGACTTCCAATCGCCGTGTAAAGGATGATTTTGTTCAGGATGATTTAGTTTATACGTTAAGAGGTTTGCCGTTGGTTACGATAATTACCGGGGATTGGAATTGCATCATTAGAGGGAGGGATGTGGAAACTCGGGGGGCGGGTTGTTTGTTGCAGAGCTTGAGGGAGGTTATGGGAGCGGTAAATGTGGAGGATGTGGTTAGGGGGGTGGCGTGTGGACCACACTTATATTAAACAGGGTTATGCGGCTAGGTTGGACGGGGTATATGTTTCTGGGGCAGTTCAGGTAGGTGAGGTAAAATGTCAGGATTTTAGATTTTCTGATCATAGGGGTGTGTTGGTAGAGATGGGATGGGCAGGGGCGGTGAAGATATATTCCGGGTATTGGAAATTAAATGTGAGGTTGTTGCAGGGGATGGATCACAGGGAAATATTTGCAGATTGGTGGAGACGAGTATGGAACGGTGGGACAGGGATTAGTGATATAGTGGAATGGTGGAATGTGCGGGCTAAAGTGGCAATCCAGGAATTTTATAGGCAACTGCATAGGGAAGATGCAAGGCAAAGGTTGGGAATGTTGAGGTACCTAGAGGGCCAATTGAGGACTTGTTATGAGAGTAGAGGGAGGTATCCCCTAGCTGAGATTGATCATCTGCACTTGCAATTGCGGGAGTTGCAGAATGAAAATTTTCATGCTCTGAGGGTACGGGGGTGGGGTTTAGAGGAAGTATTATGGGGGGATAGGCCCTCTGCGTTAGTGTTACGTACTTTTCAGAACCGGCAAAGAGATATGACGGTAATGTCTTTGAGGGTAACTGAGGAGTGTCGTGGGTATCGGAATGGGCAGATTCTTCGTACCACAGAAACCATGAGTTATTATGCAGATGCTTGGTTTGAATGTAAGATGAGCCAGGGGGTAAGTGAGGAAGTATCCCGGAATGCAATTCTAGACAGTATAGTTGAGAGGATAGGGGTTGGAGATAGAGAGAGTATGGAAGGGTCTATAACTGAGGAGGAGGTTTGGCAGGCAGTGAAGGGTCAGGCCCTGGGCAAGGCCCCTGGCCTGGATGGGATTTCTGGGGATTTTTTTTATAGTTCATTGGGAGGTTCTGCGAGGGATGCTAGTTAGGCTGTTTAATGCTATGAAATTGAAAGGTAGATTGGGTGGGGATATGTCAATAGGTACTGTAGTTTTAGTGCCAAAAACTCGTGCTTGTGGGACGCTTGAGGATTATCGGCCAATTGCACTTATGTGTGCAGATTATAAGATATTTGCAAGTATTCTTGCTAATAGAATGAAAGGAGTTTTGGGGAGCTTATTGGAGGAGGGTCAGTATGGGGTACCAGGGAGAAGTATGAGGGAGGGTCATCGGAGGATCAAAGGTTTTTTAGAGTGCAGTCGAGCTGGGGGAGTTTTAGGGCTAGACTGGGAAAAGGCGTATGACAGTGTTGATAGGGATATGCTGCAGGTGGTGCTTTTATGGCAGGGGTTTGGGGCGGAGGCTGTGGGTTGGGTCCGTACTTTGTATGAGCAAGCACATGTGAGGATACAGGTGAATGGGAGGTTGGGGTCCGAGGTGCATTTGGGGCGAGGGCTGCGGCAGGGGTGCCCCTTGTCACAGCTCCTGTTTGTGTGCTTACAGGACCCTTTTTTAGGTTAGTGTCAGAAGGGGTGAGGGAAGGGAGTACTCATGGGGTGGCAGAAACGGGTATTATAGGTTATGTAGACGACACCACTATTTTAGTAGGAACTATGGAGGGGTTGGGTAATGTAAATAGGATAATAGAGATTTTTGGTTTGGCCACTGGTATGCAGGTGAATAGGGTAAAATCGAAATTATTGGAGGTGGGGGAATGGGTAGGGGGGGCGTTGGGTCAGGGTTATGGGTGGCCAATAGTGGATAGGTTAAGGATATGTTGTGTGTGTTTTTGTAATCAGGCGAGTGTTGCGCGTGAGGTGAATTCGGCAGTGGTTAATGCTGCTCTGGGTAGGATGGGGGTGGAGGCCTGGAGAGGTCACTCTCTTGCAGAGGGTTGTAGTTGTCAATTCTTTGATATACAGTAAGCTATGGTATGTTGCCGCTGTGTACCCCCTCATGGAGGACGATCTTCTAAGGTTGCAAGGTCGGGTCTTAAGGTTTATATGGGGTTATGGGCTGCATTGGTTAGGGAAAGATGTGGTAATGACTAAGGTAGCGAAGGGAGGGCTAGGTTTGATACCATTGCAGAGGTGTTTGATGGGAATATATGTTAGGCAGGAATACCTAGCGCAAGGTGGGATTCAAGGAGTGAGAGTGGGGAGGGTAATGGGTGAGGTTCGCAGATGGTGGAAGGGAGGAAATTTGTTGTTTTGTGAGGCAATTTTAAGGTATCTTTTGGTTGTACCAGCGCCGGGTAAGGTGAGGGTAGGGAAGTTAGATAAGGTGGGAGGGCTAGAAAAGGGGTTTTTTGGTATGGACGTCTATGCGTGTTATGATTGGAATGTTACGTGGTTTTGGTTTAAGCATTTAAAGTTGCCTCCTAAGGTACGTGAGATTGGATTTCGTTTTTTACATGGTATATTGGCATCTAGGGCTCAGCTTTTTGTGATGGGACTGGCGGGTGATGGGTATTGTCAACACTGTGGGTTATGGGATATGGCTTTCCATGTTGTATACTTTTGTGGGGGTCTTGAGAGGGTGAGGGAATGGTTTTTAAGGATAATCCGGGGTGTAGGGGGGGGGGTTTATCGGTGTTACGGTGTTTAAGTCTGGATGTAATGGGATGCCCTGAGGATGTGAGGCGTGCGGTAATGTATTTGGTTTTGCATTATATTTATGTGTCGTGGAGTATGAGGGAGGTTAGGAGTGATGCTAGGATTAGGGCTTTGGCAGCGAGATTTTATAGGACTAAGTGTAGGAATCAGGAACTTTATGGGAGGGTGTGGGATAGGTTTTTTCTGAAGGTTATAGGCAATTGTCAATGGGGTCGTTGCTGGGTTAAGTCAGAGCTATAGTTCCTGGGGTTTTACTGAGAAGGGGTTGGTCTCTGGTGAGGGGGTTGGAGGTTCAGGTATGAAAGACTTTTGGTGGGGTTTTATGTAAGGGGTAGAGGGAGGGGTGTGTTTGGTCGGGGGTTTTCCCGGTCGTCCACTCACCCTTTTCCCCTTGGGGAAAGGGGTAGGGGTTTTCTTTTTATAGATGAGTATGTGTGAGGTATGTTTGGTGACTCAGATGGAGGGGATTGTTTGTTTTTGTTCTTTCTTTTCTTTTTTTTTGGGGGGTTCAGGGGTTCTTTCAAAAAGGGGGTTTGCCTTGCTTGGGGGCCAGGTGTGTGCCCTAAGTGTGTTTCCTTTTTTGTATTTTCCCTTTTGGTTCTCCTTTTAGGAAGGTGGAAAGTTAATTGATATTATTATACCTTTTTATGGTTAGATATCTGGCATTAAGTCTTCATATTTTATTAAGAGAGTTTTGTAGTTTTA
This sequence comes from Cherax destructor, assembly GCA_009830355.1. Lineage (NCBI taxonomy): Eukaryota > Metazoa > Arthropoda > Malacostraca > Decapoda > Parastacidae > Cherax > Cherax destructor. The sequence continues at coordinate 32,204 of WNWK01016843.1, forward strand.
TTGTTTTGAGAGATATATTGAAACTGGATGGGATTAATCTGCAGATTTTATCACCGTGAGGTGTTGGGACCAGGTTATGGGTATATTGTTCCTGAAAGATATATGATCTTGCACCCAATGCTTGTGTGCCTTGGATTATTATTATTGTTGGAACACATTATCGAGGATTAAGATGTAGGTTTAGGTATTTCATTGTATGCTTTTGAACCCTTTTGGGTTATCTATGTTTTGTTTTAGAGGTTATTTTGTGTTATGTGTATACATATGGGATAGTATTTGTAAGTTTGTTGTAACGTGTGTATATTGCTTATGTGTCAAACCTAAGACTACTGGATGCTCTTATGTTGAGTTCAATTTCTTTAGCTTTCTTCTTTGGCTTTGCCCCGGTGTTTTTGGACTCTGTGTGTTTCTGAAGGGAGGGGGGGGGTTGTTTTGCAGTTCTTTATAGGGTCTGTAATCACCGTTTTGTTTTGTTTTAAGTCATTAGGAGGGCTTAGGACCCTTTTCTTTGTGAGATGAATTTTTTTGTAAAAAAAAATTGTACCATATAGCATGATATGTGCTACTCAATACGGTGATATGTGGCCTAAATATATTGTACATGAGATTTCTAGGTCTTTGATGTTATTATATGTGGGAGCTTTCAATTGAGAATATTGAAGTTTCAGGGGTACTTCTTGGGTTTAAGGTGTTCTTAGTGGTTTTTAAATTCTGTCCACACACTGTAGAAGTTTACAATTTATGTTTCTATGTACAGTGCAAGCACTTTAGTTCAGTTTTGTTGTTTAAATTTGGATCCATAAAATTTTAGAAAAAGAAAAAAAAAACACCCTGAAGGGTTATATGTGCAGGCCAGTGTGGCCTATGTGGGGATGGTAAAATATTGAGATAATGTTAGGACTTGTGTGCAGGTTATTTTCTGTACTTTTATTGTGCATGTGCAGTATTTGTGTAATGCCAAGAGCTTGGATAGACTAAATGTGAAATATTGGGGTTTTCGAATTTTTGTATATTATCATGTACTTCTATATGTATAGTTAATGTATTGTAAGGTTTTTAAATAAAATATAAAAAAAAACTGACTCCGTCTCACTTAATATGTGGGCGGAAACTGGAGGCTGCACCTATCTATAGAGATAATTCTGAGGAAGTTGATGAGGATTATAATAATGTGACAGTGTTAAGTGATAAATTCAAGATGTTGAATAGAGTAATTAATCATTGGTCTACTGTGTGGCGCAGAGAGTATCTTCTTACACTCCATGAACACTTTTATGGTGCATCAAAAGCGGCGAATCGACAAATTATTCAACCAGATGACATTGTGTTAATTGATACTGAACAACCAAGAACGTTGTGGCCTCTGGGCAAGGTAGTAACATTGTACCCAGATGCTCAGGGTGTTGTCAGGAATGTCAAAGTGTTGTGTCGCGGCCAAGAGAGTTTACGCACCATTAATAAGTTAATCCCCTTAGAATTAAAGGGAGTTCTATCAACTGTGAATGAAACCCTAAGGGAAAGTGACACGAGTGATGTTGAAGACGACACTGACCAGGGGATACCAGAGACTGGAAGTTTGTTTCGGCCTACCAGGAAGACAGCTGTTCAGTCCAGGGCAGGCTGGAAGCTCCTGTTGCAAAATGATGCGATTTGAATCATCTAACAACGAACTCTGCCCGACCGCAGTGTGGAAAATATTGGGTATTTTCCCGAAAGGTTATACTCGATAGCCTTTCTAATGTGAATATTCTTAATGTGTGGCTGTTGGTTTGTATTTTTCTTGAGATGAAGACAGAACCATCCCGACGGTCACGTGGGTAAGCGGAGCTGGGTCAAGCGAGGGCAGAGAGCAGGCAGTCTCATGGGATAAGATGAAGAAGGTAGAACGATGGGAGAGTTCTGATTATAATGAAGACAGGAATCGGGGTTTACAACGACCAAATCGTGGTTAATGGTCTCTCTTCACAATAGTGAATGTTGTGAATATTCGCCGGGCATAATGTGGGATATTAAGTCCAAGAAACTGCAATAATAGAGTGATAATGTGTTAAATAGTGACCGACACCGCCATTACGGGTTTTGATTGAGGAAATGTGCGTCGGTTTGATCAGTGTTCATCGTACACAATTATTAATGGATTAACTTCTAACGAGGGTAAATTAGTGGGACATTAAACCGTCGTGTGAATAGTGGTTAAAGTTATATGAATAGACTGTAAGAAATGGAAATAGTGAGAGGATACGAATCACTATTCCCGATCAACCACATCTTATTAAACCGTCCTGTCCTGTGGACGGTAGAGGGATCAAGGGAATCAATCTTCTCTTGACTCATTGGAACAACCACCAACATCATCGTCTTGCTAGAAGAATAATCTCTACCGAGCAGGACCACGAGATCCGTCGAAGAATAGTGACAAGAATGCTGTTTCTTCCCCACTGTAAGTACTCTTATTATCTTAGCAACCGTCTGGCCAGTAGGTATGTTGGGATAATGTGGGTCTGCAGTGGGAAGGATAATGATCTCCAGTGAACACCCAAGACGCAGATGAAGGGTGAGTGATATTAACAAATTGTACTCTCTCCTCCTTCTCCTCAATCGGTCCTATATCCTATATCTAAAACCATACAGTCCACTTAAAATTAACCATACTGTGGAAAATATTGGGTATTTTCCCGAAAGGTTATACTCGATAGCCTTTCTAATGTGAATATTCTTAATGTGTGGCTGTTGGTTCGTATTTTCTTGAGATGAGGAGAGAACCATCGCTACGGTGGCGTGGGTACGCCGTGCTGGGTCAAATGAAGTCGCCCAGGCAGTCTGTCTCGTGGGATAAGCGAATGGAGGTGAACGATGGGAGAGCTCTGGATATAAAAGAGGATGGAAATGGGCGTTTACAATGACCAAATCGCGGTTAATGGTCTCTCTTCACAATAGTGAATGTTGTGAATATTCGCCGGGCATAATGTGGGACATTAAGTCCAAGAAACTATAATAATAGAGTGATAATGTGTTAAATAGTGAACGATGCCACCATTACGGTGTTTAGATGTGCGTCGGTTCGATCAGTGTTCATCGTACACAATTATTAATGGATTAACTTCTAATGAGAGTAAATTAATGGGACATTAAACCGACGTGTGAATAGTGTGTAAAGTGTTGCGTATAAACTGTAATAAAGGGGTATAGTGAGAAGATATGAATCACTACCCCGAAAAACGCCCGGTCTCGTGGGCGTAAGAGAGTTCAAGGGATCAATCTTCTCTTGACTCATCGGGACAATCACCAACATCATCGTCTTGCTGGAAGAATAATCTCTACCGAGCAGGACCACGAGATCCGTCGAAGAATAGCGACAAGAATGCTGGTTCTTCCCCACTGTAAGTACTCTTATTGTCTTAGCAACCATCTGGCCAGTAGGTATGTTGGGATAATGTGGGTCTACAGTGGGAATGATAATGACGGGATCTTCAAGTGAACAGCAATGGCACGGATAAAGGGTGAGTGATGTTAAGTTGTACTCTTTCCTCCTTCTCCCCAATCAGTCAGACATTAACCCATACAGTCCACAAAATTTAACAATACCGTAACCATTGGTGTTACTCATTCTTAATAAACTGGTCAAGGATAGATGTGGATTTAGAGTGAGAATATCGGAGGGTCCCCTTAAATGTGACCAAGAGTGGGACAAGGTTTCTCACACGCCTCAATCAGGGTAACCGCGGTAAAATTATACTATTCGGTCCACTCCCGGGAGATTATTTTGTTGTAAGTGGCGGTGAAGCCCAGACAGGTAATCTCTTAATTCCCCACATCGCCCGTTGGTCCTTCCTGAACTGGAGGTGATTAGTGAATTAATCATTATTGAATTAATTATTTAATAATTAAGTGACTGATTGTAGAAAGTGAGTATAGAGTACACATATTAATTAATTGTGGGGTGAATTGTAATAATTAGTCCAATCAATTGCTAACACAGGCGTGGCTACGATTTGTGCAAGAGTATGGTGTGAGAATCACCTTTATAAAGGATTTACTTAATTGTACTATCAGTGGTTATTAATTCTACAACCATGACTGAACCTAACGGAGTTCCCATGCCGGGTGGCAAACCATGGATATTAAAGGCAAGAAAGCGTCGTTGCAAGCTCGCAAGGGACATGTGACAAAGGCGCACAATACGTGTTTGAACTTAGTGAACGAGCCGTCAACGAGTGCTATTGACTTAGAAACAAATTTTGAGTTACTAGAACTCAGGTACGCGTCATACGTGCAGTGGTTCAAAGTCTATGAAATTGAGTTACTGGAGGATTGTGCGAGCGATGAGGATCGAGAAGTACTGTTACAACAATATTGTGACTTGGAAGAAGTCATGTGTGCCTGCAAAGTTATGGTACGGGATAGGTTAAAGAGTATGAGTGACGTGGTGGGCCAACCTCCCGCGGTAAATAAAATGTCCCTCCCCAGACTCCCGGAAGTACAATTGTTGTCGTTTCAGCCGGGAGACAGCTGGGAGGAATTTTGGTCCATTTTCAAGGCAATGGTACATGATCGGAAGGATCTGGAAGGTGTTGCCAAGTTGATTTATTTAAAGGGACAATTGAGGGGAGATGCCCTCATTCTCATTCAGGCTTTCCCCAATGTAAACGACTCTTATAGAGAAGCTGTTCGTCTGCTAGAGGGTACTTATGGTAACTCGGAACAGCATACATTGGATTTAGTAACTGCAGTGGTTAATTTGAAACCGCCAGATCACAACTATAAAGAGTTGCAACAATTTCGGATTAAACTAGAGAGCACTCTCAAGATTTTGAGTAATAAACACAATTTGGAGAATGCAAGTTGGTTCGTGGGTCCGGTGGTACGAGCTAAATTGAACCATAAGACGATAGAGTGGTTATCTAACAAGTACCACAAGGCTTACTTCGGGTTGGAGGAGATAAGGACGGGTTTGCAAGAATTAATTGTTCAGTTGCAAACTAGCTAGCCCCCTACCTTTAAGAATACCGGTCATAGTGACGTTGAGTCATCAACTAAGTTCCACAAAGGGAAAAATTATCCCAATGGTAATAGTTACAACCCAACCACTAAAAAGGGTTATGTTGGCACATATCAAGTGACAGGGACCAGTAATAGTGGTTCGTCACAACAAGACAGAAAGAATAAACACCCCAATAAGGGTAACCCGGGGGGTAAGCTGTCGAGCCAAGATAAGAGAGATTGTCTCTTCTGTAATGAAACCCATTTTCTAAACTCTGCGTTACCTATAATTCTTGGGATGCGAAAGTGAAGAGATTGGATGAGCTGGACCGGTGTATTCGATGTCTTGGTAATCATAATGTGAGGATTGCCAGACCAAACTGAATACTTGTCACCAATGCAATAATGGCAGGCACCACATAGTGATGTGTAAGAGCGGGTGTAATCCTAGTAATGGTAAGGATAATCACCCCGACACTACAGTGGTGCACGTAAAACTTGCAGCTAACGTTCATAATGGTTTAGCTGAAGTAGCACTACCTGTGTTGGACATGACAGTTAAAGATAAATGGCGTAAATCCAAGACTGTAACAGCGTTGTTAGATCAGGGATCACAACGTACTTTCATAAAGCGCAGTTGCCTTAATGGGATGAAAGTACGAAGGGGGGATCCTACCACATTAAAATTGTCAGGTTTTCTCTCAGATAAAAGGGCCCAGTCATATGACACGGTTTATATAAACGTCGGTCTGGGCAGAGAGAAGACCCAAGTTAATGCAGTAGTCATGGATAGACTACCGGAGAAGATCTACACTGTGGGTCTTAATGCCACCAAGCAGAGACTCTCACAGAATAATGTGAAACTGGCACCCTTTGTGGTCAATAATGACTCTGTGGGACCAATAAGAGTATTAATAGGCAGCGACTATTATGCAGCCTTTGTGAAGGGTATGACGAAGAGATGCGGTGTCACTCTTCTCAACACTAGTGCAGGCCATGTAATTTATGGCAGGCTTCCTCGCAGTAATGAATGACTGGAGGAAGCCATAAATGCAGTCACTGTGTGTCTTACTCATAAAACGTCACCCTAGTGTACATATTCTTCAATAGAGAATGCTGTTGAGCCAGTGCACAAATTGTGGGAACTGGGCAGTATTGGGATTAATGTAAATGAAGAAAGTCCAGATGATTCCTTCACTCAGGAACAATACCTGAAGGATGTTAAATTTGAGTCTGGACAATACTGGGTGCGACTCCCATGGAAGCTAAACCATCGGGAACTACACATTAATTACCGGATGGCGTATGGTCAGTTAAAGGCCCAGCTCCACGAATTGAGTAAGACACCAGAATTGTTGACTGCTTATAATACCATAATTAATGAACAGTTAAATAATCAGTTCATAGAGGAGGTACCCCCTGAGCAAGCCAATATTCATGGCCACTACTTACCTCATCACGGAGTGAAGAAGGATTCGAAAACCACTCCTTTGAGGATCGTGTTTAATTGTAGTGCCAGGGGTAATAAAAATGTACCTAGTTTGAATGATTGTTTAATGACGAGTCCGTCATTGACGGATAAATTGGGAGATGTGTTGTTGAATTTCAGAGTTAATAATTATGCCTTCACGGCAGACATAAGTAAAGCTTTCCTGAGAGTGGGATTGCAAGAAACACATCGGGATTGCACAAGATTTCTGTGGCCGGAGGATCCTAGCAATCCACTTAGTCCGCTGAAAACCTTCAGATTCAGAAGTGTCCTATTTGGGGCTACTTCTAGTCCGTTCTTACTTCAGGCGACGATAAATGCGCATCTTAAATGTACAGGTGGTCCACTGAGTGAAATAATGAGTAAACAATTCTATGTGGACAATTTCCTGGGTGTGACGTCAACTGAAGAGGAGCTAATGAAGATATATGAAGGGGCTAATGACATAATGCAAGGTGCAAATATGCCTCTCAGGGAGTGGAACAGTAATTCGTCCAGGTTAAAGGACCGAATAAATAAAGACAATCCCGGAGATGGAGTATCTGGGTGTAGCAATGTATTGGGACTGACTTGGGATACTGAGAGAGACTTGATATCGTTAAAGCCTAATAATTATAGTATGCCCAATAATAATAATAATAATAATAATAATAATAATAATAATAATAATTAATAATAAAAATTTAATAATAATTATAATAATAATAATAATAATAATAATAATAGTTTATTTGGACATGATACAAAGAATTACATTTGGTTATTGAGATTACATGAGGTGTACATGCCTAAAGCCCCTAATATGCAAGAGTCCTACTTGCTGAAATTTCAAAATGTTTCGATCCACTAGGCTTAGTGGCGCCCTTACAATCCGAGGAAATTGTTGGTACAAGAGGCATGGAAGCAGAAGTGTGCTTGGGATGAAACCCTATCTGAGGAATTCGCTAACAGGTGGGAAGAATTAATTGGTGATTATGAGAAAATTCCATTGTTGGAGTTCCCGCGCCGGGTGGCAGTTCAAGAAGGGAATCATACACTCCACATCTTTGCGATGCTTCTAAATTAGCGTATGGAGCAGTCGCTTATCTTCAATGTAATAAAGACATTTCTCTTGTCATGTCTAAAGTTAAAGTGGCTCCAATTAAATTACATACCTTACCTCAGTTGGAATTAACCGTCATTTATGTGGGTGTCAAATTAGCTGATTATATACGGATTAAATTGCCGGAGATAAATATTAGTGACACCATAATTTGGTCTGATAATGAGGTATCCTTGCAGTGGATCCGCAACGGAACCAGCAAGATTATATTCGTGCAAAATAGAGTCGCAGAGATTAACCAGATGCAAGAGAAATATGACAGTTTGGGCCAACATAAGTTAACTTTTAACCATATTCCCGGGGCGGAGAACCCAGCTGATTTCTTGTCTCGTGGGTTGACTTATGTAAAATTTGTGAAGACTTTATCATGGTTTAAGGGATCCAGTTGGTTGGTGAATAAAAGTAACTGGCCTGTTCAAAAGGCGCATATTGCTCCGGTGGAAATTACTGCGAACACGGCTCCAGTCCTCGGTCCCTCCTTGGCCATTGAAATAAATAGATACTCATCCTTCCCAAAATTGATTAATGTCACGAAGTTGGTGTTTAAATTCATAAACAAGATGAATATCCCGTATGATTTTCCTCATCCCCTGAAATACTGGGTACAGAGAGTACAAGGAGAAATCTATGGAGAGGAGATTAAATTACTAAGGGATGGAAAAATTGGGAAAGGTTCAATAATAGAGAAATTGGGGCTGTATTTGAAGGATGACGTAATCAGGTGCAGAGGTAGGTTACAAATGCTGAATTGGGTGAAAATGCTAAACACCCTATCCTGCTGCCCAAGACTCATCATCTGACAACTTTAATTGTATTAAATGCCCATAAAAATGTGATGCATGGTGGAGTACAAGATACCTTAAATTGTATTAGGGAAACTTTCTGGATCCCTTAAGGACGACAGAGTGTGAAACGAGTCATCAAGGCATGTGTAGTGTGCCGTCGGGGGGATGCCAGAACCTATATGTATCCAGGACCTCCACCATTGCCCAAGGAACGAATGCAGTTAATAAAGCCATTTGATGTAACCAGTGTGGATTACAGTGGCCCCATCATTTAACGGGTACTGCAGATGGTGTTCCTTTAAAGGTGTATGTGTGTTTATTCACTTGTACCGCTACAAGGGCAGTACATTAGAAGTGGCACAGGATTTGTCTGCAGAACAGTTCATACAGCTGTTTCGTAAATTTGCAGCTAGGAGATCCTGTCCGAGACTAATGATTTCAGATAATGCCACTAACTTTGTAGCGGGAGCGCAAACATTTGAGGAATTAAATGAGAGTAATGAAGTACAGTCTCTGTTAAATCAGCGAGGGTGTGGCTGGAAGTTTATAGCTCCCAGGGCCCCTGGAAAGGGGGATTGTATGAAAGACTGATAGGTACAGTGAAGAGGTGTCTGCGTAAAGTACTACACCGGAAACGAATTAACTTGGAGGAATTCCGGGCAGTATTAGTGGAGGCAGAGAATCAGATAAATAATCGTCCTCTCTCATACATTATTGATACTCCCAATGAGAAGACTGACTCCTTCTCACTTGATATGGGGCGGAAACTAGAAGCTGCACCTATCTATAGAGATAGCATGAAGGGGGCGGAGGTGGAGGGAGTCATATTGTTACGTAAACCGTCTAGCATGAAGGGGGGAGGTGGAGGGAGTCATATTGTACGTAAACCGTCTAGCATGAAGGGGCGGAGGTGGAGGGAGTCATATTGTTACGTAAACCGTCTAGCATGAAGGGGGCGGAGGTGGAGGGAGTCATATTGTTACGTAAACCGTCTAGCATGAAGGGGGCGGAGGTGGAGGGAGTCATATTGTTACGTAAACCATCTAGCATGAAGGGGGCGGAGGTGGAGGGAGTCATATTGTTACGTAAACCGTCTAACATGAAGGGGGCGGAGGTGGAGGGAGTCATTTGTTACGTAAACCGTCTAGCATGAAGGGGGACGGAGGTGGAGGAGTCATATTGTTACGTAAACAGTCTAGCATGAAGGGGGCGGAAGTGGAGTGAGTCATATTGTTACGTAAACCGTCTAGCATGAAGGGGGCGGATTTGGAGGATCATATTGTTATGTAAACCGTCTAGCATGAAGGGGGCGGAGGTGGAGGGAGTCATATTGTTATGTAAACCGTCTAGCATGAAGGGGGCGGAGGTGGAGGGAGTCATATTGTTACGTAAACCGTCTAGCATGAAGGGGGCGGAGGTGGAGGAAGTCATATTGTTACGTAAACCGTCTAGCATGAAGGGGGCGGAGGTGGGAGGAGTCATATTGTTATGTAAACCGTCAGCATGAAGGGGCGGAGGTAGAGGGAGTCATATTGTTATGTAAACCGTCTAGCATGAAAGGGGGCGGAGGTGGAGGGAGTCATATTGTTATGTAAACCGTCTAGCATGAAGGGGGCGGAGGTGGAGGAGTCATATTGTTATGTAAACCGTCTAGTATGAAGGGGGCGGAGGTGGAGGAGTCATATTGTTATGTAAACGTCTAGCATGAAGGGGGGAGGTGGAGGGAGTCATATTGTTATGTAAACCGTCTAGCATGAAGGGGCGTAGGTGGAGGGAGTCATATTGTTATGTAAACCGTCTAGCATGAAGGGGGCGGAGGTGGAGGGAGTCATATTGTTACGTAAACCATCTAGCATGAAGGGGGCGGAGGTGGAGGGAGTCATATTGTTATGTAAACCGTCTAGCATGAAGGGGGCGGAGGTGGAGGGAGTCATATTTGTTATGAAACCGTCTAGCATGAAGGGGGCGGAGGTGGAGGGAGTCATATTGTTATGTAAACCGTCTAGCATGAAGGGGGCGGAGGTGGAGGGAGTCATATTGTTATGTAAACCGTCTAGCATGAAGGGGCGGAGGTGGAGGAGTCATATTGTTATGTAAACCGTCTAGCATAAAGGGGGCGGAGGTGGAGGGAGTCATATTGTTTGTAAACCGTCTAGCATGAAGGGGGCGGAGGTGGAGGGAGTCATATTGTTATGTAAACCGTCTAGCATGAAGGGGGCGGAGGTGGAGGGAGTCATATTGTTATGTAAACCGTAGTTTTTAAAGTAAAAAAGATTTGAATAATGGTAAAAGAATTTTTCTCATCCCTCAGCTAACTGCCGAAAAATATATTTTCAAAACTGATGCAAAAACTCACCAGTGGGTAAGCCAAGAAGCTTGTCTTCCAGTCGACCGATGTGCCTGTCGTTGCTGCTGCTGCTGCTGCTGCGATGGGCAGTAGAGAGAAGATCACTTCTGGTCTCAGACGGTCGAAAGCAAGGACAGCGAAGCAAGGATAAGGTTGGGACTGCAGTAATTACTTCTCGTAGGGCGAGGGTCCCGTCCGGCTGCCCAGCCGTCCACTCGCTGTGGTGAGGCGGGGGACTCTCCCGTAAAAAAAAAAAAATAAGACCGGTGGCGGGAGGTGCAGTGGTGACAGATGTGACGCCAGGGCCTACGCTGGTACCGGAAGGGCGACCCAGCACCAGGTGTGACTCTACCGCGCCTCGCCAGAAAATCAATAAACTCCCTCCCGAAATACGATGTCATTAATATCAAGAAATAACAACAACAATAGACTTTCTCTCTCGTCAGAGGACTCATCACCGAATTTAAATGAAGTTTTTGATATGATTTCAAGAGAAGAATCTCCTTACGCGAAATCAATGCTAAATCTATTCAAAAATCAATCTTTTATTGCTGGGATAAGAGAAGGTATTTTATTTCCCCCTTTCCACAAATTAAACTTCTTAGAAATTATTAAATCATTGACGAGCAGCAGGGGCTACATTGAAAAGAAACAAATTCCGATGATACAGGAATTATTGCAGCTTATTAAAATTGACCAAAATTTATAAAAATCAAAAAGCAAGGAAACAATTATTATTAGGCGGTTTTTATGTTAATAAGAACGTGAAAAAACCACGCTGGTTACCCTATTGAATTTCTGTTAAGCTTTTCATAAAGTCGAGAGAAACATCGACCTTTTTTTTTATTTTTAGTAAAGACAAGAAGAGGTTAGCGACAAGAGCTCCCTCGCCTATTCATAAGAAAAAAATGGAGCAGCCGTCAGTTGATTATCCTGAGGAATTAATTCCGTGATAAGAAGGAAAAAA
>WNWK01016844.1:0-43872 GCA_009830355.1 Cherax destructor
CACAGAAACAAGGGGTCACAATTGGAAGTTGAAGACTCCTATGAGTCAAAGGGATGTTAGGAAGTATTTCTTCAGTCATAGAGTTGTCAGGAAGTGGAATAGCTTGGAAAGCGACATAGTGGAGGCAGGAACCATACATAGTTTTAAGACTAGGTTTGATAAAGCTCATGGAGCAGGGAGAGAGAGGACCTAGTAGCAATCAGTGAAGAGGCGGGGCCAGGAGCTATGACTCGACCCCTGCAACCACAAATAGGTGAGTACACACACACACACACACACACACACACACACACACACACACACACTCAGACAAACACATAAAAAAAACACACAGAAATACATAAGTTTTTCATTCAGTGGCAACCAAAAAAAATGTGTTGCCAGAGAGCAGGACGGAAAACCAGGGGACTGGCGGCTGAGTCTGGGAAGGAAGATTGGGCAGCAAAGCTCGTGAAAAGGGAACATGAGTGGGGAAGGAAGCTAGAAGAGCTTAGCAGGAAAATGGAGGAGAGGATAGCTGTTGAGAGCAGGAAGTGGGAGATGCAAGTCACAGCAGCAGAGGCTAAGATTCAAAGATTAGAAGAGGAAGTGAAAAATCTGAAATAGCCTAAGGAACTGAAGAGCAATGTGGGCATGACATCAGAAACTGCTACTTCAGTCACAAACAACGGGACCGTAGGGAATGAAGGAGTGAAACTGTATGCAGAGGCCCTATCAGATCCTCGTGGAGCCCGAGAAAAAAAGAGGATCACATCAGGAACAATCGAGGGAACCACAGCAGTGCCAGGGGAAACTTACGAAGCAAGAAGACAAGGAAAGAAAAAAAGCAATTCACACCATACATTGCCTCACACACGACATTTCCACTGCCTTCAACCTCCTCATTGCTGCAACATTAAAATCCATACTTCACATCTATATAAGAGTGATGAAATCATTGTTTTCTGATATATTCGAATTTTGCCTCAATGGATAACGTCTTTGTTCCCACAGATGCCTCATTGCCACATCCACCGTTTAACCTTAATCAATTCTATTGTTCACCTCACGCATCCGCCGTCAAGTTCACTCCCAAATATTTGAATACTTTCACTTCCTCTATGCACATTCCTCTGAGTCTTATATGCAGTCTTTTATTACCTACATTTTTTTGTTACTCTCATCACCGTGCTCTTTTCTAAGTTCACTTTTAATTTACTACTTTTACATATCCTCCCAGTTTCGTTCACTTTTACAACTTCTCATCAGAATCTCCCAAAAAATACAGTAACATTGGCAACAATCAACTGTGACAACACTTACTTTCTATTAGATTCTTTATCTTTTAATCTCATACCTCTCCCCAACACCTCGCACTCACCTGTCTTACAACCCCATCTATAAATATGTTAAACAGCCATAGTGTCGTCACGTATCACTGTCTAAGGCCTACCTTTAATGGAAAATAATTTCCCTCTCTCCTATATACCCTAAATTGAGCCTCACTATCCTCATAAAAACTCTTAACCGCTTTAAATGACCTACTACCTATTCCATACACTTGCAACATCTGTCACATTCCTTTCCTCTCCATCCTATCATATGCCTACTCTAAGCCCATAAATGTAACAAAATCTTTATTTCCTTTATCAAAATATTAATCATGTTTATGCTTTAATGTTCACACTGCCTACACATTCCATAATCTTGCTAAAACCTCCTTGTTCACCTGCGATCCTACTCTCGGTCTTACTTTTATATTTTTCAATAATAACTTTCCCATGAACTTACGTGGTATACTCGTTAGGCTTACTCCTCTATAATTTTTACTCTTTTTCATCTTCATTTCTCTTATGCAAAGGAACCATGCATGGTCTCTGCAAATCTCTTGGCACCTTTCCCATCCCCTTTAAATATTTATTGAATAAATGTGTATTAAACCTTACGGAATTATAACCGCTTGTAATAATTCCAAATAATTCACGCGGTTACTGCGCATCGATGATCGCTCATTTGCGAGATTTGCTATAATATACTCTCACTGGCTACTTTATTCGATACACCCTTCTAGTACTAGGTAGGGCCTTCATGGATTCTTCATGGCATGGATTCATCAAGGTGGTGGAAACATCCCTCAGAGATTCTGGTCCATGTTAACATGATAGCATCATGCAGTTGCTGAAAATTTGTCAGCTGCACTTTCATGCTGTGAATTTCCCTTTCCACAACATCTCAAAGATTTACACTAAATTTTCACCCTGCCATCTGCAAGTCGGAGCAGAAATCGCGGTTCATCAGAACAGACGACGCTCTTCAATCTTCAACTGTTCAGTTTTGGTGAGTCTGTGCCCACTGTAGCCTCAGGATCCTGTTCTTAACTGACATTAGTGGTACCCGGTATGGTCTTCTGCTGCTCTGCACATCCACATCAAGGTTCGATATGCTGAAATCAGTCAGGCCAATCTCCTCTGACCTCTGTCATTAACAAGACGTATTTGCCTACAGTACTGCTGCTCACTGGATATTTTGTATTTTTCTCGCCATTCTTGGTAAATTCTAGAGACTATTATGCATGGAAATTCCAGAATGATATATAACACTGAATGATGCTAAAATCGAGACACTGAAATGTGCCTGTATCTCAGAGTATGTTCCCTGAAAGTGCACTTTACTCACTATTAAAAGTATTAATATATTCTTGACCTCTGGTGTAGTCGTGACATGTAGCCTCATTGAAGAGTAGTCAATAGGCTTTTAACCAGGTAAATCAACCATCCATTAGACATGTTTATTTCCACTTAACATCACTGATATTCACTTACATATCAGGTTGTGTTTCTCTTACATATTAGACGTCGTCCTCCTCGCTCAAAAAAAAAAATTGAGAATTCTACTTTAAGTAATGTATAACCATCCAATTTAAAGTAATAGATGGCAACCCCCCCCCCCACCTTAATTAAGTAATAAAATAATTTCCCACCTTACGTAAAGGTTCCCCACTTAAGAGTATGACCATCCTTATCAAAGTAATAGAAGATCATCCCACTTATAAAAACAAATGACGATCACACCTTAGGTAACGTACGTCCATCGCACCTTAAATAACATACGTCCATTCCGCCTGAAGTGATAGATATCCAAGGCACCTTAATTAACAAATAATCATCGCACTTAAAATAACATGTACATCCCGCCTTAAGTAACACTTGACTACCCCATCTTACGTAACACATAATCATCACACCTTAAATAACATATCATTCCACCTCAAGCAACAGATAACGTTCCCACTTGACGTAAAATATTTCACTTAAAGAAACATTAGTCCATTCCTCATAAAGCAAACGATTGCGTCTTCCACCTGCAGGGGTGACGCATGCTGATGACTTGCTCTACTTGTTCCAAGCTGGAGACATCCTTGGGTTTTCAAAGGAACTCCAGCAGTTCAGGACACCAGAAGACCAAAGAATGAGAGAGATTATGTCCACACTTTGGACTAACTTCGCCGCCACAGGGTAATTAAACAGGTTCTCATATAAATATTAAGGAGGGAGATGGGAAGAATGATGCGGTATTTCAATGAGGCAGAGTTGGGCTGGGCAGTGAACTGCAATAATGATTTGGGATTTATGACGGCTTGAGGAAAAGGAAAAGGTGTGAAAAAAATAGGTGTGATGGGTGTTGATGCATGTATCATATTAGTAATAATAATCACATACTTAAATACAGCTTTGTTTTAAAATTTATATTGTGGTGTTTTTTTCAATTTTGACTTTGTACTTTCTGTAACTGATATCGACTTATTACCACAGCAGCAGTTGCATCTCTCTCTGACTTATTTTTCCTACAGGAACCCAACTCCTGACGGTTCTCTCGGATTCACCTGGGAGCCCTCCACTGAAGACAACTTCCAGTACCTCGCTCTCAACCTCAAATCTACCATGGAGGCCGACCAGAGGCAAGAGGTTAGTCCTCCATAAGTTCCGTGCATGCAAACTATGAATATAGAGATTTTTTTTAACATACCGGCCGCCTCCCACCGACTTATTGTGATTCAAAAAAGAAGAAACACATTCATCGTAAATCACTCCATCAACGTCTTGCCAGAGGTGCGTTGATATTATTGCTCAAATGCCCCTCTAAACTGCAAAATTCCTGCCCCTCCTTCAGAGTGCAGGCACTGTACTTCCCACCTCTAGAACGTAAATCCGGCTAACCAATTTCACTGAATTCTTTCATAAATGTTACCACGCACACACTCCAACAGGACGTCAATTCATAAAAACCACTTGCCTCTACTCCTATTTAACACACACGAATGTTGGATGTCCGAGAGCCTTACATACAAAAAACTCATTTATTCCCTCCCTCCATATTTCCTAGGACGACCATCTACCCTGCTTTCCTTCAACTACAAATTTATACACCCACAAGTAATCCTATTTTGCTCCACCCTCTTTAAATGCCCCAACAACCTAAATAACCCCTCCTCAGCCCTCTGGATAAAACTCTGAGTAACCCCACACCTTCTAATTCGAGACTACGAATTCCCTGCATAATATTCACACCGTATTGTCTTCAGACATGCCATCTCCACTGCCAGCAGCCTCCTCCTTGCTGTGACACTTAAACCCCATATAAGAGAGTTGGCATCTCTCTACTGTGGTACATTCCCCTTTTTTCTTGCCTCCATGGATAACGTTGTCTCCTCAGATGTCCCAAGGGGTACCTGTGCTGCGCCAAGCCATATAGAACCAGAACGTTTCTCACAAGTTTCCCATTGTTGGACCTGCTACTCTTGCAATCATACCACCAAGGACTGCCCCATCAAGGACAAGAAGTTTTGTTCTAACTGTGGGAACGATGAACACGACTACAGATCCTACACCGCCGCCTCCCACGTCTCTGCACGGAGCTGTACAAAGGGCTCTGTGCTGGGTCTATTAAGTTTGTCTGTGAGGCACTACTTTGCTTCTCACTTACTCAAGTGCTGGAATTCATCAAACCACTCCGTTTCACCTTAGGAAACAAAACAAAACTGTACCACCTCTCCAGAAGTAGCTTCAAGAAGTTTGAAAATGGCTCCTATACGAACCTACCACCTTAATCATAATTCCAAATAACAGCTACAAATGAATTGCCTTCTGTTGTTCCTACCTGCCGTCCTCCCCTACTACCAAGCCTGCTCCCCATCTACTCAAGACTTCTAACACAAGACTGATGCAAACATTGCCTTCTCCATCTGTTTTCCATTCCGCCCCACGAGTGCCTAGCCGCTGGGTTTAGCGGCTAGGCACTCCCGTCTTCTCTGTTCACCTCACAAAGCTCTTACCTAAACTCTTTTGTTTTGAATAGGGGAGTGTACATCTACAGTGCTAGTCACGGCATTATGCCGCCCCACCCCCCACACGTACCAAAACACAAACACATACCATGAAAGATTATAATATATATATATTTACACACTTACTGAGGTTTTAATACTTGGTGCTGCGTCCTTAATGCTTAATCACGTCCCTCAGCCGTGTAGAAAGACTCTCACACAAATTATTGAGGGTTTGGGGAGGTATATTATTCCATGCCTCATGTAGAGCAGCCTCCAGCCGTGGGATGGAACTGATATCCTTGCCCAGTAAACTTCGTTTCACTATTGACCAGAGGTCTGGGGAATTTTCTAGCCAGTCATTAAAGAACCTCACTGCACAGTCGTTAAGCCACTGAACTACAGATTTGGCAGTATGACATAGTACACCGTCCAGCATAAAAACTGTAGCCCACACTTGTCAAACGCCTCAGGTAAATTGTCACACAATAACTCCAGGTAATTATTCTGGTTCATTTACGGGTTTTTGGGAAGCACAATGAGTTCACCAACACTCTGAGCACTGAAACACCCCAAACCATGAGCGAGTCTGGGTGTTTGGTGGTCCCACAGGTGTAGCATGGGTCTAACGGGTCACTACCTCTGGTCCGGTACACATGTCCCCCACGGTTACAGGTGACGGTGAAGGTTGCTTCATCACTCCAAAGTACTTCAGACCACTGTTGAGGAGTCCAGTGAAGATATTTCTTGGCATAAT
This sequence comes from Cherax destructor, assembly GCA_009830355.1. NCBI lineage: Eukaryota > Metazoa > Arthropoda > Malacostraca > Decapoda > Parastacidae > Cherax > Cherax destructor. Next base: position 6,060 of record WNWK01016844.1, read on the forward strand.
CCAGCCTACATTTCTTCTGTGGCTTGGAGAGGATCGGTTTCTTAATCTTGCGGTGACTACTGTAGCCCAGTTCTGACACACGTCTGTTAACAGTTCTTACAAACACCTCTGAGAGAAGATGTGGGTTCTTTTCTTTCAATTCTCTAGCAGTTATCTTAGGTGTACTCTCTAACTGCTTCTTTAACACAGTTAAGGTACGACCAGATGTATTCTTCAAGGGGCCAGGCCGAGGTTTGGCAGACGGTAACTCGACACCACCACCAGCCTTGAAATGCTACACCCAGTTCCTCACTGAACTCTCACACACATCAACATTCTACACTATTTCTTTCGTCTGGTTCCAAGCTTTGTGAAGCCCTATGATTTGAGCTAAAGTTTCAGGTGTTAAAGACTTCCTTTTACCCATAATCAAACATGTATAGCCCCAAAACCAAAGGGTACACCAGGACAAAAGATGGGGCGGATGTGAGACAAAAGTGCAACACTTCCTCTCACCACGGTAGCCATGTGAGCACTGAGGAGTCACTGTGGAGTGTGGTGGCAAGCCGTGACGTCATGCTAACGGCTGCTTCCCAGCATAATGCACTGACGGAAAAAGACCCCCCTGTATGGTAGCCCTTTGATTTTTGTCACGGTATTATGCTGGGGCGCTTACCCGGCACAGTGCCGTGACTAACGATGTATATTATAATATTATGTTCTCTCTTATTGATCACTACCAGAGAAAACGTGATTATTAATGGTATACTGCACAAGAAGTGTATGACAACACTCCTTTCCCATGTTTTTATACATAAATAGCATCATTCACTCTCCAAAAGAAAAAAAAAATATTCGGTCCCATGTCATAGGCCTATTCCCGTTTTCCTCAATTATCTCAGAAGTTATTGACATATATGCTATGATTTGGCCATGGAATGTGAAAGAAACGAAACAATTTTCACAGTAAGCATTCAACAATGAATGTTTTACAATTATATGAAGAGATAATCCGAATAGCCCCAATTTTTTTTTGCATTTATGGGCGGTTGCAAAGAGTAAATATTTTATTTTGAAAAAAGTCACCGACTTAATATTTTGGTGGGATGAAATTAGAGGTAAATTAAATTGTATATTTATATAAGCATCAGTTGGATGTTGCTTTATCATTTTTCCTGCCAAGGGCCATTTTGATATTGATAACATTAGCGGGCTATACAAAATTATCCACTTAAAAATTAGCCTAATGCGATGGCTGGAACTGCTTCTCTTTGGTGAGGCGTGTGATGTTAGCTGGTATTGATGCTTTTCCAGGTTTGCGTCTGTCAGTCTGGAGCGCAGTCGACTCTTGCGATGGTTTTAGGTTTCGCATTTTTTTTCATTATACAATGTAAATAGGTATGGGGAAGGGTTAATATAAATATATATTACTATGAAAAGAGGTTCTAGATTTACTAAATTTCAAGTCCCATTTGCGGTTTTCTTGGCAAGGCCAGACCAAATGATTTCACGGGTCTTATACGCCTCGCGGGCCAGATTTCCCCACCCCTGCCGTAGAGATTGACCAAACTGGTCAAAACATTTTTGACTTGGCCGAAGCTGTTGCCAAATAAAAATTGTCTTATTTTATTTTTCATTCATTTATTGTTGCCTGAATTTCTCCAGAATTTTTCCTGGAATCATATATCCCTACCTGATTCTACAAAAAAAAAAAAAAGGAAACGAAATCGAATGGAAAAAAAAAGTCGTGCCCAGGTACCCCTCAATGCACCACTCACCTTTTTTTATTCATCAGTTCGATGGTTCACTTCATTTTTCATAGACCCATTTGCCAACAATCTTTCATTACCTAAATTTTGTATTACTCTACTCACCTTGCTCTTTCCTATGTTCACTTTTAATTTTCTTTTACATACCCTGCTAAATTCATCCACTAATCTTTGCAACTTCTCTCAGAATCTCCCTTAAAAACAATGTCATCAGCAAAAAGCATCGGTGACAGCTCCCACTTTGTATTAATTTATTTATCTTTTAATCCCACACCTGTTCCCAACACCAATGACATTCACATATTTTACAACCCCGTCTATAAATAAGTGAATCAACCATTATGACATCATGCATCCCTATCTAAGGCTTATTTTTACTGGAAAATAGTTTCCCTATCTCTTTCACACCCAAACCTGAGCCTCATTATCCTCATAATAATTCTTAAGGTACCAATCCTTAGGTACCTTCTTCCCTTTCATACATTTATTTAACAAATACATGAACCACATCAAAACTATATCCTCATCAGTTTTTAACATTTTTGTCTTTATCCCATCAATCCCACTTACTATACTCCCTTTCATTCTACACTTTGCCTCACGCATTAGAGACAACGCTTATGAAGATGATAACAGATGCGTTCTTCCCGACTGGCTATCAGATTTCGAGGAAAGACTGAGGGAACAGAGGAGGAGGAGTAGTACCTCTCATTAGGAGCCAGTGAAGTTTCGAGGAGATGGGAGGAATGGACAAAGAGGGAGCAGATGATTACATAATAGGCGCACTGAAAACCGGGGGTCCCAAGGTGTTGGTTGCAGTGATGTACAACCCTCCATAACAAAAGTATGATAAAAGCATCAGAGCAATGGTGGATACACTAGCTGAGGTGGCCAGAAGGGCCCACATGAGAAGGGCAAAGCCACTGGTCATGGGTGACTTTAACCACAAGTATATGGACTAGGAGAACCTAGAGCCACTCGAGGAACCAGAAACGTGGTGAACTAAGATGCTGGAAGTGGTAATGGAGAACTTCATGCAACAGCATATTAGTGATACAACCAGAGAGAGAGGAGTGGATGAACTATTAAGGTTGGATCTTGTATTCATCCTAAGTGGTTCTAACCTGGCGAATATTACATATGAAAGGCCCCTCGACGCCAGCAATCACAGGACTATGAGTTTCCGATACGTTGTGTAATTTATAGTGGAGAGTGAAGCAGCACGGAAAGGAGGTGAGAAGCTAAACTTCAAAAGAGGGGACTATACAGGAATGAGGAAATTTCTGTATTAGGTGCAGTGGGAAAGAGAACTAGAGATAATGGAACATGTGGCCAGAAAGTGCAGGGAGTCGAAGTTCGAACCCAGGAGTAATAGAAAAAGTAAGAGAAGGCAAAAAACTCAGGAAAATAAGGAGCTGTGCAGAAGAGCCAGAAGTAAATATGTTTGGATAAGAATGTATGCTCAACTGCAATTTGAGAATGACAGCATCAAAAGCCAAATCCTACAAAAAGTTGTTATATAGCCAAATCAGGAGGAAGACAATAGTCAGTACCAGGTACTCAGGCTGAAGGAGGAAGGTGGGGAGCTCACAATGAATGACCAGGAAGTCTGTGAAGAGCTCGGCATGATATTTTAGGAGGCATTCTCAGAGACAGAAAATATTCCAGCAAAATGAAGTGGTAGAGTGCACCAGCATGTGTGGGACACAATCCACACAACTGGAAAGGAAGTGAAGAAACTGTTGTGAGCTAGATACCTCGAAGATAATATTTCGCTATGGGTCTTAAGAGAAGGGAGCAGAGGCACTGTATGTGCCGCTGGCAACAATCTTCATTAAGTCTATCGAAAATGGACAACTACCGAAAGTATGGAAGACAGCACAGCGTTAAACTACAAACCAGTGTCACTGACATGTATAGTATGTTAAGTTATGGAGTTCAGGAGATGAGAGGTGGAGCGCCTAGAAAAAAGAAGGTTCTTATATGACAACCAGCACAGCTTCAGGGATGGAAAATCCTGTGTCACAAACCTACTTGAGTTCTATGACAAGGTAACACAAGTAAGACAGAGACAGAGGGATGGGTAGACTGCATTTTCTTGGACTGTAAGAAGGCTTTTGACACAGTACCGGACAAGAGACTGGTACTGCAATGGATCAAGGCATGCCTGACAGGAAGGAAACAACGAGTGACGGTCTATGAGGAGGTGATGGAATGGGTGCATGTGACGAGTGGGGTTGTACAAGGATAAATCCAAGGGAAGGTTCTGTTTCTTGCATACGTGAATATATGATAGAAAAGATAGAGTCAGAGCTGTCCCCGTTCGGAGACAACGTGAAACTAATGAGAAGAATACAAGCGGACGAGGACTTGGAAATGCGACAAGAGATCTGGACAGGATACAAATTTTGTCTGACAATTGGCTCCTGGACCCCACCAAGTACAAAGTTATTAAAATGGAGAAGAACAAAGAAGACTGCATATGGAGTACAGGCTAGGGGGAAAGGTGGTAAAAGTCATTCAATTACAAGGAGCATGGGGTGAGTATCATACCGAGCATATCTCCTGAGGCACACATAAGTCAAATATCTGTTACAACAAATGAGCGTCTGGCAAATCAAAGAATAGTTTTTCGACATCTAAGTAAGGAGACATTCGCTACTTTATATCGTCTCCGTCAGGCCCATATTGGAGAATGCAGCACCAGTATGGAATCAACGCTTGCTCAAGCACATCAAGAATTAGTAGAAAGTGCTGAAATTTGCAACAAGACTAGTCCAGAGCTGAGGGGTATATTATATAAGAAGAGGTTAAGGTAACTCAATCTGATGATACTGGAGGACAGAAGGACTAGGGAAGATATGATAACGACTTACGAAATACTGAGAGGAAATGACAGAGTAAACAAGGACATAATGTTTCAGAAATTGTGAATAGGAGCAAGAGGGAACAGATAAAAGTTGAAAACTCAGATTGATCATAGGGATGTTAGGAAATATTTCTTCAGTCTGAGAATTATCAGTAAGTGGAACAATCTAGAGAGTGAAGAGAAAGAGGTTGGATTCACATATCAGTGTCACTGACATGTACTGAAAGTCATGGAGAAGATTATCAAGAGAAGAGTGGTGGACCACCTAGAAAGAAATGAGCTTATAAACGACAACCAGCACGGATTCAAAGACGGGAAATCCTGTGTCACAAACATACTAGAGTTCTATGACAAGGTGACAGCAGTACGACAAGAGAGAGGGATGGGTAGATTGCGTTTTCTTGGATTGTAAGAAGGCTTTTGACACAGTTCCACACAAGAGATTAGTGCAAAAGCTGGAGGTCCAGGCAGGTATAACAAGCAAGGCACTGCAAATGGATCATAGAATACGTGACGGGAAGGCATCAGCGAGTCATGGTACGTAATGAGGTGTCAGAGTGGGTGCCTGTGACGAGTCGGGGTTGTAAAGGGGTCTGTCTAGGACCAGTGCTGTTTCTAGTATATGTGAACGACATGACGGAAGGAATAGACTCAGAAGTGTTCCTGTTTGCAGACGATGTAAAGTTAATGAAGAGAGTTCAGTCGGAGAAAGACAAGGCACTACTACAGAGGGATCTGGACAGGCTGCAGGCAAAGTCCAGCAACTGGCTCCTGGAGTTCAACCCCACCAAGTGTAAAGTCATGAAAATCGGGGAAGCGCAAAGAAAACCGCAGACAGAGTACAGTCTAGGGTCACATAGGCATCTTTATTTCGAAAAGTTTCGCCTACACAGTAGGCTTCTTCAGTCGAGTACAGAAAAGAGGCAGGAGCAGTAGAGATGTGAAGAATATATAATCATTCCATCACCCTTGAAGATGCAGATTTTAGGTTGTCAGTCCCTCAGCCTGGAGAAGAATTCTGTTTCATAGTCTGAAACAATGTGAAGAACAAGCTACAGTGTGGAGACTTATATACTGTCGGCAGGAGAGTTGTAGAGTAGTAGAAGAAAGAATGTAATCACTTAGAGGTGACGTCCCTCTCAGATCCAACCATTCTCTCTTGAAAAAATTGTCCTTGTCCAAGGTATTTTCTTCTTCTGTACTAAGATGTCATTGTGTTGCAGAGTACTCGACTGAAGAAGCCTACTGTGTAGGCGAAACGTTTCGGAATATAGATGCCTAAATGTTGCCTGTGTCTTACTTACCAACTTGTAGGTATTGTATACCATTTTGATATTAACAGTTTAGGGGACTAAAAACTACAAACCTCACTCAAAGAAAAGGATCTTGGAGTGTGTATAATAGTGAGCACATCTAAGAATAACATTCTGGCTTCTCAGTGAGGAGTCGCTCTGGACCCTGTATACCGTGTACGTCAGGCCCATATTGGAGTATGCAGCACCAGTTTGGAACCCACATCTGCCCAAGCAAGTCAGAAAACTAGAGAAAGTGCAAAAGTTTGCAGCGAGACTAGTCCCAGAGCTAAGGGCCATGTGCAACGAGAAGAGGTTAAGGGAACTCGACCTGACAACACTGAAGGACAGGAGCGACAGGAAGAACGTGATAACTACATATAAAAAAATATGAGGAATTGATAATTTGGACAGAGACAGGATGTTCCAGAGAGGGGACACAGAAACAAGGGGTCACAATTGGAAGCTGAAGACTCAGATGAGTCAAAGGCACGTTACGAAGTATTTCTTCAGCCATAGAGAAGTCAGGAAATGGAATAGTCTAGCAAGTGATGTAGTGGAGGCAGGAACCATACATAGCTTTATGACGAGGTATGATAAAGCTCATGGAGCAGGGAGAGAGAGGACCCAGTAGCGATCAGTGAAGAGGCGGGGCCAGGAGCTGAGTCTCGACCCCTGCAACCACAATTAAATGAGTACAATTAGGTGAGTAAAATTAGGTGAGTACACACATACACACAAACACACACCTCATCAAAGGAGAAAGACCTTGGGGTGAGTATAACGCCAAACACGTCTCCGGAAACACACATCAATCAGATAACTGCGGCAGCATATGGGCGACTGGCAAACCTAAGATTAGCGTTCCGTTACCTTAACAAGGAATCGTTCAAGACACAGTACACCGTGTACGTCAGGCCCATACTAGAGTATGCAGCACCAGTCTGGAACCCACACCTGGTCAAGCATCTCAAGAAATTAGAGAAAGTGCAAAGGTTTGCAACAAGGCTAGTTCCACAACTCAGGGGACTGCCTTATGAAGAAAGGTTGAGGGAAATAGGATTAACAACATTGGAGGACAGAAGGGTTAGAGGAGACATGATAACGACATACAAAATACTGCGGGGAATTGACAAGGTAGATAGTGACAGGATGTTCCAGAGAGGAAACACAGAAACAAGGGGACACAACTAGAAGCTGAAAACTCAGATGAGTCAAAGGGATGTTAGGAAGCACTTATTCAGCCATAGAGTAGTCAGGAAGTGGAATAGTCTAGCGAACGATGTAGTGGAGGCAGGAACCATACATAGTTTTAAGACAAGGTATGATAAAGCTCATGTAGCAGGGAGAGCAGAGACCCAGTAGCGGACAGCGAAGAGGCGGGGCCAGGAGCTGAGTCTCGACCACTGCAACCACAATTAGGTGAGTACAATTAGGTGAGTACACACACATACACACACACGTACACATTCATGTACACACACACTAAAGGAGACCTGATGTACGAAATTCCGATAAATTAACAGGTAGATCTATGTTTATTTTCCACAGGTGAGGAAGTTCTTCGCATCTCTCCCCTTGAGGATAAACCGTATCCTGCATCCTGACGGGATCCCTCAGGATGACAATCTTCAACATGAGGATTCAAGAAGTGCACTACAAGATGAACTCTAGGACTGAAGGATACGCTATATACTTTTTTACAAAATAGTAAAAGTTTGTACAAGAATTTCTAGGTGCAAGGCGACATCTGTGAACCATAAGAAACATGGAAGCAATAACTGAAGGAATTACTCATTGACTAACATTACTTGTGTTACTAGATACTCTAGCACTTCTAATACACTACATCCTTCCCCACTACCAGTAACACCACTACACACATCCCCACTACCAGTAACACCACTACACCCTTCCATTCTACCACTAACACCACTACACCCTTCCCCACTACCAGTAACACTACTACACCCATCCTCACTACCAGTAACACCACTACACCCTTCCCCACTACCAGTAACACCACTACATCTTTCCCCACTACCACTAACACCACTACACCCTTCCCCACTACCAGTAACACCACTACACCCATTTCCACTACCAGTAACAACACTACACCCTTCCCAATTACCAGTAACACCACTACACCCTTCCCCACTACCAGTAACACCACTACACCCTTCCCCATTACCAGTAACACCACTACACCCTTCCCCACTACCAGTAACACCACTACACCCTTCCCCACTACCAGTAACACCACTACACCCTTCCCCACTACCAGTAACACCACTACACCCTTCCCCACTACTTGACATCATACACCCTTCCCCACTACTGTAGACCATCTACACCTTCCCCACTACTGTGACACATACACCTTCCCACTACCTGTGACACAATACACCTTCCCACTACTGTGACATCATACACCCTTCCCACTACTGTGACACCACTAAAACCCTTCCCCACTACTTGTAACACCACTACACCCTTCCCCACTACTTGTAACACCACAACAATCTTCCCCACCACCTGTGACATCATTATAACCTTCCCCACTACCTGTGACATCATTACAACCTTCTCCACTACCTGTGACATCAGTACAATCTTCCCCACTACCTGTGACATCAGTACACCTTCCCAATACATCTGTACAATCCACTACACCCTTCCCCACTACTGTGTAATCACCTACAACAACTTCCCCACTACCTGTGATATCATTACAACCTTCCCCACTACCTGTGACATCATTACAACCTTCCCCACTACCTGTGACATCAGTACAATCTTCCCCACTACCTGTGACATCAGTACACCCTTCCCTACTACCTGTGACATCATTACAACCTTGACATCAGTACACCCTTCCCCACTACCTGTGACATCATTACAACCTTCCCCACTCCCTGTGACATCAGTACACCATTCCCTACTACCTGTGACATCATTACAACATTCCCCACTACCTGTGACATCATTACAACCTTCCCACTACCTGTGACATCATTACAACCTTCCCACTACCTGTGACACCAGTACACCCTTCCCCACTACCTGTGACATCAATTCTTCCTTACCCACTACCTGTGACATCAATTCTACCTTCCCCACTACCTGTGACATCAGTGCACCCTTACCCACTACATGTGACATCATTACAACCTTCCCCACTACCTGTGACAACATTACAACCTTCCCCACTTCCTGTGACATCATTGCAACCTTCCCAACTACCTGTGACATCATTACACCCTTCCCCACTACCTGTGACATCATTACAACCTTTCCCACTACCTGTGACATCAGTACAACCTTCCCACTACCTGTAACATCAGTACATCTCCCCACTACCTGTGACATCATTACACCTTCCCACTACTGCACAATTACAACCTTTTCCACTACATGTGACATCATTACAACCTTCCCCACTACCTGTGACACCATTACAACCTTCCCCACTACATGGGACATCATTACAGCCTTCCCCACTACCTGTGACATCATTACAACCTTCCCTACTACCTGTGACATCATTACAACCTTCCCCACTACCTGTGACATCAGTACACCCTTCCTTCCCCACTACCTGTGACATCATTACAAACTTTCCCACTACCTGTGACATCAGTACAACCTTCCCCACTATCTGTGACATGAGTTCGTCCTCCCCACTACCTGTGACATCATTACAACGTTCCCACTACCTGTGACATCATTACAACTTTCCACTACCTGTAACATCATTACCATCTTCCCCACTACCTGTGACATCATTACAACCTTCACCACTACCTGTGACATCATTACAACCTTCACCACTACATGTGATATCATTACAACCTTCCCACTACCTGTGACATCATTACAACCTTCCCCACTACCTGTGATATCAGTACATCCTCCCCCACTACCTGTGACATCATTACAATCTTCCCCAATACCAGTAACATCAGTACACCCTTCCCTACTACCTGTGACATCATTACAAATTCTCCACTACCTGTGACATCATTACAACCTTACCCACTACCTGTGACATCATTACAACCTTCCATACTACCTGTGACACCAGTACACCCTTCCCTACTACCTGTGACATCATTACAACCTTCTCCACTACCTGTGACATCATTACAACCTTCTCCACTACCTGTGACATCATTACAACCTTACCCACTACCTGTGACATCATTACAACCTTCCCCACTACCTGTGACACCAGTACACCCTTCCCCACTACCTGTGACACCAGTACACCCTTCTCCACTACCTGTGACATCAGTGCACCCTTACCCACCACTACATGTGACATCATTACAACCTTCCCCACTACCTGTGACAACATTACAACCTTCCCCACTTCCTGTGACATCATTGCAACCTTCCCAACTACCTGTGACATCATTACACCCTTCCCCACTACCTGTGACATCATTACAACCTTTCCCACTACATGTGACATCAGTACAACCTTCCCCACTACCTGTGCCATCAGTACATCTCCCCCACTACCTGTGACGTCATTACAACCTTCCCCACTACCTGTGACATCATTACAACCTTTTCTACTACATGTGACATCATTACAACCTTCCCCACTACCTGTGACACTATTACAACCTTCCCACTACCTGTGACATCATTACATCCTCCCCCACTACCTGTGACATCATTACAAGCTTCCCAACTACCTGTGACATCATTAAAACCTTCCCTACTACCTGTGACATCACTACACCCTTCCTAACTACCTGTGACATCATTACAACCTTCCCCACTACCTGTGACATCAGTACAACCTTCCCCACTACCTGTGATATGAGTTCGTCCTCCCCACTACCTGTGACATCATTACAACGTTCCGCACTACCTGTGACATCATTACAACTTTCCCCACTACCTGTGACATCATTACCACCTTCCCCACTACCTGTGACATCATTACAACCTTCACCACTACCTGTGATATCATTACAACCTTCCCCACTACCTGTGACATCATTACAACCTTCTCCACTGCCTGTGACATCATTACAACCTTCCTAACTACCTGTGACATCAGTACAACCTTTCCCACTACCTGTGATATCAGTACATCCTCCCCACTACCTGTGACATCATTACAACCTTCCCTAATACCAGTGGCATCAGTACATCCTTCTCTACTACCTGTGACATCATTACAACCTTCCCCACTACCTGTGACATCCTCCTCCGCTACACGTAACAACACTTCGCTCTTCCTGACTTTGATTTTATCAACAACTCAGTTTACTGATTATGTATTGAATTATGATACAACTCAGGTCACTGTACTCAAAAATGACAGCTCATTGTTTTTGTTCAGTGTTCAGAATCATTAGTTTCGTACTTAAAACTACGAGTTATGTGCGAGATTTTTCATAGCACATTTCTGGTAAACAGCAATTTAAAAAAAAAAAAAATAATATATGAATAAATATGAAAATAATAAAGGCAGCTGTGCAGACGAAACATATGTCAGTAAAGACACTCAGGTGTTGTATATGTTTCTTATCCATCGTTATGTGTGTCACTATCAATCAGTTGTGATTCCCCAGATGCACAGCATTACTTCAGTTATTATCCTTTACAGGTTCACAACCTTACTGCTGTCACTATCGTAAACAGGTGCGCAGATTTATGCCTGCCAACACTACTTCTGTCACTATCCTTCACGTGTTCACAATATAACTTTTATCATTATTCCCTTCAGGTGCACACAATTTCATACACTTTGGTAAAAATATATAAGTTCATGTAGCACTATTCTAGTACAGAATATATAAATATTTTGAATGTAAATTAGATGGTTTTTAACTTTTTAAATTTTCATAATATAACATTGCTTTCTGTACATTGTGTAATAAATGTGCAATTTTAATACTTTGCCTCTTATTGATCTGTTATTCAGAAATTAACTGATTTTTTCAAATTGTCCATCACAATTAAAAAATGTGTGTGTGCGTGCGTGCGCGTGCGTGCGTGCGTGTTAGTTAGTTAGTTAGTTAGTTAGTTACCATTTTGTCCAAGGCACATGTCGATTAGACACTAGGCCTGTTGTATGTATGTGTGTGTGTGTAAGGAAACACTTCGAAATGTTTCGGCCCCACCGGGAATTGAACCCGGGCCCTCCGTGCGTGAAGCGAGAGCATTAGCCACCATGCCATCGGGGCGTGTGTGTTAGTTGTGTGTGTGTGTGTGTGTGTGTGTGTACTTACCTATTTTTACTTACCTATATTTGGTAGGAAGGGTCGAGTCACAGCTTCAGGCCCCACCTCTTCGCTAGTCACTACTAGATCAATTCTTTTCTTATTCAATGAGCTTTATCATACCTCTTCTTAAAGCAATGTATGGATCCTGCTTCCACTAAGTCTCTCTCCAGATTGTTCCACTTCCTGATAACTCTGTGACTGAAGAAATACTTTCTAACATCCCTGTGACTCATCTGAGTCTTCATCTTACAATTATGACCCCTTGTTTTTTGTGTTCCATCTCTCAAACATTCTGTCTCTCTCCACCTTGTCAGTTCCTCTCAGTATTTCATATGTTATCTTGTCCCGCTATCCCTCCTGTCCTCCAGTGTTGTCACACACAGTGAATCTGCTTCCTCTCTCAGGACCCAAGAAGAGATATTGTCTGGGCACACAGCCTTCGAAGTATCAGGTTCCCCTATCAGTTTCTTCTCCTCGTCCTCGGTTGTGCACAGTGTGTTCAGCACTTGCTGGTGCACCCTACCACCTCGGTTTGCTGGAAGCCTGTCTCCACTGTTAATACCTCCCCGAATCTTGAGCTGAGATCTTCACATACTTCCTGGTCGTTCCCTGTGAGCTCCCCTCCTTCCTTCCTCAGCCTAATTACCTGATTCATGACTGTTGTTTTCTTCATGATATGGCTGTATATAAAGTTTGAGTCAGATTTGGCTTTTGATGCTATGTCATTCTCGTACTGACACTAGGCTTCTCTCCTTGTCCATGCAAATTCATTTCTGGTTCTTTGGCTCAACTCCCTGTTTTCCTGGGCCCTATGCCTTCTATACTTTTCCATACTCTAGCATACTTGGCTTTGGCCTCTCCACACCTCCTGGTAAAGCATGGGCTCACTTTGATATTCCCGCTGTTTGTGTTGCCCCTTGGTACGAACTTCTCCATTGCCTCCCTGCACTTTGTGGTCATGTGTTCCATCATTTCATTTACTGTCTTTCCCTTTAGCTCACTTACCCACTGCACCTCGTGTAGGAATTGCCTCATACTTGTGTAGTCTCTTTTTGGAAAATTGGCTTCTCTCATTCTCCTCGCGCTGCTTCACTCTCCATTGTTAACTCTACTATGTATTCGAAAATCAAAACCACGTGATCACTAGCGCCTAGTGGCCATTTGTTTGTGATATCGCCTATGTCTGAACTGCGCATGGTGAGCATGAGGTCTAGCCTTGCTTGTTCATCGTCTCTTCTCTCTCTCCAGCATCTTGGCTCTCCACGTCTATGGTCCCCCATGGGGCTCCAGATTCTCCAGATAAGTAGCTTTGCCCTGCTCATGTGGGCCCTTCTGGCAACCTCGGTTAGTGTGTCCATCATCACTATGTTGCTCTCATTGTATTCCTGTTATGGCCTCCTGCTGTTTGGTGGCGGGTTGTACATCAATGCTATTGTCACTTTTGGGTCCCAAATATTAAGTCATCTGCTACCCCTCTGACTAGTCCTTCCATCTCAAAATTTCATTGGTTTTTGATGAGCAGTGCAACTCCTCCTCCCCTCTGCTTCCCCTGTCTTTCCTCAAGATCTGATAACCAGACAGGAAGAATGCATCTATTATCACTTCTGTGAGCTTTGTCTCTGTGATTCCTATGAGGTGTGGGGATGCCTCAGTGATTCTTTCCTGCCACTCATCACTCTTATTTGTAATTTCATCTGCGTTGGTGTACCATATGTTCTTCTTCCATTCTAGAATTGTGGGGGTGGGAAGGGTTGGTTCTGGCTGTGGATGTGGTAGGCAGATCTGGATGTTATGGTTGTCTACTGTTGGGACAGTATTAGTGCTGGGGGGGGGGAGTCGAACACTGTAGGTGTGGAGTGTAGCTCGGCTCTTGTTATTGTGTTTGGTTGGTGTGGGGTGGTAGTGGTTGAGGGGATAGTGTGGATGAATCTGTGGGCGGTTGTATTTGCTGTTCTCTTTGAAGCTGTACTCAACTGTCTGCCGGTACCTGCCTTGTCTCCCCTTCCTGCATCTGGCGTATTCTCACTCTTTCTTTTAGTTGTTCCGTTTGTTTTTTTGTTCTGTCACAGTTGAGGCACACACTGTGGCTTCCGCTGCATGATTTTGTTTTGTATTATTTCTGAATTGAATATCAATTTGATTGGGCGGTTCTTCTTCCCTGGAGTACTACCCAAGTCTCTGAAAATTTGTCAGTTGAGTCGTATCCTCTATTATTACAGCAATGATTCTCTCAATCACTTTAATCTCCCCCAGTCTTCTTTTATCATATGTCTTCCATTCTGCCTCATTGAGCCCATTAATAATGAGTGTCCTCTCCCTTTCCTCATCCCATTTGGTTTCCCTCTGTACCTCGGGGTCCGATTTAAGTAATTGTGGATGCAATGGTCAGTCCACAGCTCCTGGGCCCGCTTCTTCACTTGGCACCACTAGGTCACTCTCCCTGCTCCATGAACTTTATCATACCTCTTCTTAAAGCTATGTATGGATTCTGTCTCCACTACATCACTTTTCAGACTATTCCACTTCATGACAACTCTATGACTGAATAAATACTTTCTAACATCCCTGTGACTCATCTGCGTCTTCAACATCCAATTGTGACCCCTTGTTGCTGTGTCCCATCTCTAGAACATGCTGCATCAGTTATTTGGTTGATGTACGCCTCAGGAGATGTGCTCAGTATTATACTCACCCGAAAGTCCTTTTCCTTGAGTGAGGTTTGTAGTCTTTGGCCCCAAAACTGTACTCTGTTTGCGGTATGTGCGTGTGTTCTCACCTAATTGTGGTTGCAAGGGTCGATTCACAGCTCCTAGCCCAGCCTCTTCACTGGTCGCTACTAGGTCATTCTCTCTGTCCTCCATGAGCTTGATAATACCTCTTCTTAAAGCTATGTATGGATCCTGCCTCCACTACATCACTTTGAAGACGGTTACACTTCTTGACAACTCTATGACTGAAGAAGTACTACCTAAAATCCCTGTGACTCATCTGAGTCTTTAACTTCTCATTGTGACCCCTTTGTTGCTGTGTCCCATCTCTGGAACATCCTGTCTCCCTCCACCTTGTCAATTCCTCTCAGTATCTTGCATGCCATTATTATATTCCACCCTGTCTCTCATGTCCTCTATTGTCATCAGTTCGACTACCCTTAACCTCTTCTCATAGGACATGCCCCTTAGCTAAGGAACTAGTCTCGTTGCAAACCTTTGCATTTTCTCTAATTTCCTGACGTGCCTGAACAGGTGTGAGTTCCAAACTGGAGCTGCGTACTCTAATATGGGCCTGACGTACACGATATTGAGTCCTGAACGACTCCTTACGGAGATGTCGGACTGCTATTATTAGATTTGCTAGGTGCCCATATGCTTCAGCAGTTATTTGGTTGATGTGCGTCTCAGATGTGCTCGGTATTATACTCCCCTCAAGATCCTTTCCGTTGAGTGAGGTTTGAAGTCTTTGGCCACCTAAACTGTACTCTGCGTTCTTCTTTGCCCTTTCCCAATTTTCATGACTTTGCACTTGGTGGAGTTTAACTCAAGGAGCCAGTTTCTGGACCATGCGTACAGCCTGTCCAGATCCCTTTGTAGTCCTGCCTGGTCCTCCTCTGATTGAATTCTCCTCGTTGATTTCACATCATCTGCAAAAAGGGACACTTCTGAATCTATTCCTTCCGTCATGTAATTCACATATACCAGAAACAGCACCGGTCCTAGGACTGACCCCTGTGGAATCCCGCACGTTACAGGCACAGTCTGACATGTCGTCATGTACCATGGTTCGCTGTTGCCTTCCCGTCAGGAATTCTCTGATCTATTGGGTATATGAAGAACATACTTGTCCTCCAACTTTTGCACTAATCTCTTGTGTGGAACTGTGTCAAAAGACTTCTTACAGTCCAAGGAAATGCAATCCACCTACCCTTCTTATATATATATATATATATATATATATATATATATATATATATATATATATATATATATATATATATATATATATATATATATATATATACATATAAATATCTGTATACTTTCACCTACTCCATACTCTCACCCTCCATTCTGATATCTAATATTTCGTTACCTAATTTTTTGTTATCCTCATCACTTTACTCTTTCCTATATTCAATTGTAAGTTCCTTCTTTTACATTACCAAACTCATCTACCAACCTCTGCAACTTCTCTCCAGAATCTCCCAAAAGCACAGTGTCATCAGCAAAGAGTAACTGTGACAACTCCCACGTTGTGTTAGATTCTTTATCTTTTAACTCCACATCTCTTACCAACACCCGAGCATGCACTTCTCTTAGAACCCCATCTATAAAAATATTGAACAACCATGGTGACATCACACATCCTTGTCTAAGGCCTACTTTTACTGGGAAATAATCTTGCTCTGTCCTACATTCTCTAATTTGAGCCTCACTATCCTCGCAAAAACTCTTCACTGCTGTCAGTAACCTACCTCCCGTTCCATACATTTGAAACATAGGCCACTTTGCCTCCCTATCCACCCTATTACATGCCTTTTCCAAATCTATTAATGCCACAAAAACCTCTATACCATTATCTAAATACTGTTCACCTATATGTTTCACTGTAAACACTAGGTCTGCACACCCCCTACCCTTCCCAAAGCCTCCTTGTTCATCTGCTATCCGGCTCTCCTTCTTACTTTTAATTCTTTCAATAATAACTCTACCATACACTTTACCAGGTATGCTCAACAGGTCCTTATCCGATTTAATTCTCCTCAATAACTTCACATCATCTGCGAACAGGGACCCTTCTGAGTCTATGCCGTCCAGCATGTCATTCACATATACCTGGGACTCTGTGAAATGCCTTATTGAAGTCCATATACACAATATCATATTCATTACCATGATCTACCTCCTCAAATACCGTAGTGGAAAAGGTTGGAAAATTCGTAAAACCGTGCCGAGATTCATTAATCAATTTATGTCTTTCAAGATGGCTACTGTTACGCTTTTTACTGCGTAACGTAAATAAAAGTCCTGACTCCTAGGGGTCACAACTTGTATAGTCTCGGGACATTTTAACTATTAAGCAAAATAAATCAACATAGTGCCAAGCTTGTTCCTTCACATAAATTATGAATCGTTAATTAAACGGGGACAAAAAGTACCTATACAAACATATGTATATATACATACATATATATATATATATATATATATATATATATATATATATATATATATATATATATATATATATATATATATATATAATATGAGTAAATTAACATATACAGCATACAACTTACTCTACATACAAAAATCACCAAACACTAGTACATATTTACCAAATACATATTTTAGGCCACCTTCAGAATATTACTCACTAGTACACTGCTACTAGTAGTTTAAATGTATATAAACACTGGGGCCATGACATTTTCCCTTCTGCCCACCTCTAAGCTTGCAGTCAAAACTCTCCACTACACAGGCCCCTGCACCTAAGGCCTTACAGGGAAACATGAGAGCCCCAAAACCAATAAAATAACCTATGGCATAAACTCACCCAAACCAACCCCCACCTATGACGACTTATTCCAGCCGCTGATCTTCTCGTACTGACTTAAAAACACACCTCACCTACTCCTGTCCTGTCCTGGCTACTCTTCAGGACTAATACGCGTTTGGTTTCAAAACAAATCCCGTAAACTGACATATATGAAGCGTTTTTTATACACATATTTTCAACAATTCACTGCGTAATACCCCGTCCCCTAGACCTCCGGTCTCACTCAGCTTGTAACCACTCGACTGCAGCTAGTCATGAAAAAAAATAAACAAGAAATTAACCTAAGGTCTGGGTAAACAAAATTCTCCAAAAATAAGGAAACTGTATCAAGCACTGCTTTGGTGCAATTTACTTTTACATATAAAAACAAAATATACCTTTTTCACTTTAAATTTTATCCCTACAATGAGTACTGCTAATCCGCAGCTGTGTGAAACTCGTTTAGCATAAAAGTGATCGGGTTTTAAGCTAAATGAGGCCACCGTCATGTTTTATAGCTGTACTCTTAAATATAAGAGGAAAATGCACCACCACAACTCAGCATTGGCCAAACACCTACGTTGATGCATTTTCTATACATGACATGAAATTAAAGAGCTAACTGGGTTACCTCTGTATATATTAATTACATAAAAAGTATACACAATAATTGTGTGCAAGTAAATTTACTATTAATTGAGAAAGTCTCTCTTTAAACAGACTAAGTGTCCATTATTACACAACTCTGCTTGCAAAAATAAAACAGGCACTTTATATAAATAGTCTCCACAGTAATTACATAAATAATATAAACTGAGAAACTCTCTGTAAACAGCATTAGTGTCCATTATCTCACATCTCTGCTTTCAAATATGAAATAGTCACTTCATAAAAAATATATAAACAAAGTCTCCAGAAACAATGCAAAAAATTATTGTACATATTACAAATAGAAAATTACATTATCAATCCCGCATCTCACAGTAAGCAAAACTGGCTACGCTGAGCATACCTCTGGCAGAAACTGGAGAGCACGGGAGGGAAAATTAACAGGCTTCAAAATTGGGTAGTTAGTCACATATATTTTTTATCGGTGGGATTGTGGCATTAAAACACACTGGAGTCATCACCATTGACCCCTCAAAAGGTGGGTCCCACAGGCGTTCACCAACACTGTCATTCCAAGGAACCCTGGAGTTACCCCACACTGGTGATCTAAAAAATAAAACGTGGGTCTTGGAGAAACACAATACATAAAACACACTGGATCACTATTCATGACCCACACATTATGTAAGCATACCTTACCTAGGCATGTACTAACTTGACTACCACCAAACTCACACACACTCTCTCTAGGGAAATCTGATGTAGGGAATTTTCTGTACAATAAGCTATGTATCTGTACAGGAATTAAGATACTTAGCTTTGTTGCTGTCTCAGCCATTCTGCAGCTGCATCCAGAAGACTCCCCCGACGTGAAACAGCTGTTCTACAGCCCAGGAGCTGATGAGGGTTAAGTGAGTATGAGAATAATTGCCCCAAAGGAGCATCTGTCAATATATCATTCAGTAACTGATTACTGAATAATGATACACTTACTTTTTTGGGCTCAATGGCCCATGTCATGGAGTGTATTGGAAATCTGGCTAGGTTATGCCTTAGCTATTCGCTGAGTATGCTAAGTACATGCTTAACCAGACTTACCTGGGTATATGTATCAAACCCTTAAGTGTCACCCCGATATCCGCTGTTTTGATTGATGAATTTGTGTCTTACGGTACACTGTTTGTCTCTGACGAATGTTCGCAACACTGTACACTACACTGTTCTCCAATATTTGTCTATTCACAGTAATGTCAAAACAGGAAGATAAGTACACTTCACTGTAATTGTTCTACCGCGAATGTTGAAATTGTCTTCGATGTACAGGAACGCACGAATTGCTATGTCCCTTCTGCTAGCGCGAAACACGAGTTCCCTGCACCAATTCGTAACCCAATCTGCCCTGCGGCGCACCCTCTCCGCCCTTGCTTCGCCGTCCTTCAAAGAATCTGCTGATTTCATCCTTATTTCCCTCCTTGCTACACACTGCAACAGTAGTTAACATAAGATGCTTGATTTCTTGTTGTCTGGGCATAGACGATAGTTTATGATAGCCTTAACTTGTAAATAAAGTGGTAAGAGAGTCATTTTCTCTCATTAACCCACACCTTTTATGTTATGAAATAAATTGTCTGGTGACCTTTAAGTTTACTGGCAGTAATTGTACTGCTGCTTTTTTGAACACAGCAAAACTGGCGTCTACTTGCAGAGAAAATGGCAGTGCAAAATTAGGACTAGTCAATACCCAAGCTGTGTAAATCATTTTCACATTACATTTAAAATTATACCAAAAATTTAAGTACCTGTAGAGTACAATTTCAAAATTAGAGATATAACTGGCCCACTGGGTCATGGAAATCAAATAACCCTGCCACATACTCACAACTTTTGCATCCAGTGCATCAATGAAATTATTCATAAGAGGAAACCCATCAGCCTCAATTATCAAATTTACTTTGCGGCAGTAAGTGAAAATGCCGAGTGTCATCTAGTGTGAGACCCTTGAAAGGCAATGTCCACTGATTCACCGAGTACAGTGAAAATATAAAAAACTTCACCTCTTCCACCATACACATCTCTTCGCAAAACAGCCGTATACACCACTTTTCAAAATTCCTCAGTGGCTGAACCAAGTGTGCAAGCATTTCCACACCAACATAAAAAATACACTTTTTTCAAAATCTTGTACTTCACCTTTCATAACATTGGTCATTTCAAATTGCTGATTAAGGTAACCATACGAGTTTTTTCTAATTGGGTGTGTGGATTTTATTTTCACCAGAGACCTCATCCACCAGCTGGTACCATTTATTGCTCCTTGTTAAAACATTCCCAATAACCGGCTCCAGTACCAACATCTCTGTATCCTCCAGATCATGTAGCAGCACATCATGGTCCCACGTCACCCTGGTCAGATTGGTAGGCTGGTTCACTAGTGCCGCCCACCACATTTTAGCCAGTCTCTGAAACTGAGAAAAAACTCCGAGGGTGAAGCATCACCATCCTCACCTAGCCCATGGCTTAATGATTCCAGAGTGCTTCCCCGCTCGGCAATTAAAAGGAGGGTAGTACCCTCACCCCAGTCCACCTGGTACTGGGTACAACAAACATGCATCGTCCTGAGAGACTGGTGAAACCACTACTTTCCTTTGACTCTCAGAGTGATAGACATTGGTAGATTTATTCTTAATTACGTCTATCAAAACTACATGAAGTTTTACAAAATTTCACTTCTAGTTGGCTTGAACTGTTGCAAAGCCTGACAAAAATATTTCACCAGAAAACTCAAAACCACAAACACAAAATTATTAAGAAGGAGTATGGATTCTGGTAACCTAGTAGAAAAGTAAGTGATCAGTAAACATTTATTATTCAGCTCTCCCTTCTCAGTACTGAAATATCCTCCATTGGAAATCTGTAAAAAATTCAGAACCTTATCCTTAAATGGCTCTGACATAACTGCTTGGTCACATACTTTCTTAAAAAGAGTTTTCCTCATTAAATCATCTCTGTGGATAAAATTCTCCAAAGGAAGGGGGGTATGCGCCCTTTCTACCCTTGTTAAGGGCCCCTACCCTTTCCGCCCTTAGGAAGGGGCAAGACGAGGCGCGTCTGGTTGAGAAAAACAACTTAATATAGACCAGATGTACTGACCACAGTGTGTCACGTGGTCTGACCAAGTAGCAGCGAGTGTGTATGTGAGTTAATAGACATTTGAGATAAATGTAACTCTTTGCCGTAACAGGAAGATTATAGTAAACTGTTGTATTGGTTTCTGCACTTGAATTTACTATCATGTGTTCCAGTGATTGGGGTATTTAGATGACACAAACATTTTAATTGCCACTTGTAGCAGCGTGTAGCAATTGTTGAAATTGTGCTGACATCAGCATGCCAAACCCCGTGGCACCACGAGGGATTAGATTGAATACGGGCTCCAAAGAGGTCATACGACGCGAGGGGTCATATGGCGCGAGGCGACGTAACTCAACAAAGACATTAGTCGTGGACGTCGGTAAGCTAATTTAATCTCCACTAACGTCGGGAAATAAGATAAGAACTCTGTTCCAGCGCGTTTAGTGAATAACATTTGCGGTATATTCAGAAGTGTGCGCAGCTTCTGATTACTGCTAAAAGACAAACGTAGAGACAATCGCAAGTGAATTCCATCGAAACAAGACGGTGACTCATCAGCGGCATTCTACAATCAAGACAGCATTTTCTGCCGTATATGGTGGAGTCAACACCATAGCTCACGTTACACGAGCAAGGTATGGTTTTATGTTCTTGTCAGGCAGGGGACTGTGCAGTTCTTGTAGGTCAAGAGCATCAAAATTTACCTATTGACGGGGGTTATGCGTGGACTTTTAAGTCCAAACAAGTGAGTAAACTGCCTTTCAGTTCATCAATGACTGAAGATATTATTATCACTTGATGTTTACCTTACAGCCCTGTGGAGAATGAGGCCATAGATGTATCCTCTGTAGGTGTTGGGGACGGCTGCGACATCTTGGATTCATCAATAAGCTAAGTAGCAAGTGTATCAGTTCATTTTATCGTAGGAGCACATTACTCCACAATCTCTAAAATAAACATTTGTTAAATTTGGAAACCACTTCCTCTGTAACAGCTGGCAACCGAATAGCCTTCAGAGAGTCACAACATTCCTGGACCTCAACCAGCTGCCTCAGAGTCAGGGTATTCACTACCATGCCATCACCGAGACCCCTCCCCCCCAAACCGGGTTTCACCTGGGCAGGTTCATCACTACGCAGAGTCTCCTGCAGGTCAGACTCAATGAACAGGCTCCCCAGGCCCAAACTGTCACCACAGTCAGTAGAAAGATCACCTGGTTAGTCATAGTACACATTGAAAAAAATTCAGTCACAGTAGCTTTAGTTTTTACCTTAAAACCTTGGAAAATCAAGGTCCCTCCAAACCAAACATTCCTCACTTTTGAGGAGACCCATTACATTATTGCTAGTAGTAGGTCAACACCAGTCTCGGTACCTACAGGCAGGTACCGACTCTGGTAAGCAGAACTGTTAGAACTGGAGTTCTAACAGTGGATCCTGAAATCCCTTTCAAAAAAAAATATCTTTTCCAGTGTATCTTCTGACACTGGTAATACATTCTTGCGCAAGAGGAAGAATGTGCTACATCCGTCCCTTCACCTTCTACCCTACCCTCTTTTGATGCAAAACCACTGTGGACTTACTTTAAAAGACCTTCATCCGAGGGTCTAAAACAGCTGGCTCACCTGGTACTTGACAAGCCTGTACAGCAGCCTCGTCACTAAGCATCTTTCTGCCTGTGGCCCTTTTTACAGTAAGTACAAAAAAATAGATTTAAAAGTCCCATGACCATTTGGAGTAGGCTGGGTCCTATGTCCCTGGCGTACGGGGTTTTTCCTACCTGTTCCCTGATTTCCTGCACCTGAAACTGATTTGCCACGTCCCTGAACAGGAAACTGAGAAGTAGACTTAAATCCCTGGGAACCAGGATTCTGGAGGTAAGTAGGCTGAAAACTCTTTGGATTGTTAGGCTGGAAAATTTTTGACTTAAACCTGTGAAATTTCTTACACCTAGTTGGTGGAGAAAAAAAATATTATAAACATGGCCTGTGTGATAACTACTTCCAAATTTTTGGTTGGCTAAAAATCTTTCACCCAACTCTAGAGCATGGTTAAAAATCATTAAAACTGTTCAAAACATCCTCTAGTAAAATTAAAGTAATTATGCATTTATAATCACCTAGAACATCCTTGGAGCGGCACCATTTACACAGCAGCGACATCTTTCCATACTCCACCAAGGATTGTCCTTCCTGAAACTTTAAACCTCTTAACTTCTGCCTATATCTCTCTGGCAATAGCTGATAAGCCAACAACACAACATCCTTCATCTTCTCACAATCTGAAAATTCATACTCATCTACATAACTAAAAGCTTGTAACCCTTTACGAATTAATGGGTTCTTGCTAATGTGGCTCAGTTACTGTCTGGCCACTTCTGGGAACAAACATAATTGCCTTATCCAAATTAAATATGTTTACCCTGTTACCTGTCTCTTCTTTAAAATAAAATTCTCTTTCTTCCTCTCTCTTCTCTCTCTCTCTCTCTCTCTTTAGCCCTAAAGATTTCTAACTCTTCCTCTTACTGTATTTTAGTACGTTCACTTCTTCAGATCTTTTTCTTCCCTAATTAGGGCTAATTTGAGTCTAAAAATGCCTGCTTCATTACTCTCATTTTTAGCAGTGGGGTTTGATCCAAGATTTCCTCCAAGACACCTCTCAGCACTAGAATCTCTGCTACTTACAGACATCTTGCTTATTACAGCAGAAATTACTTATATAAAATAATAAATCACACAGCAAAGCACATAGGTACACTAAATTATTATTTTCACACAGAATTATTATTTTTTAATAACTCCCAAAATAATAATTTGCACATTAAAAAATCAGGCAGAAAACCAATTACATATATTAATTACACATGAAAAAGCTTATTACTATTAATACTTTATAATAACTCCTTCCATTAAATATTGACTCTCCAGGTTTCAAATATGAACTACCATTCGAATTTTGATAATTATCACGGATATAGTCCCCATGTTATGCTTTTTACTGCCTAACGTAAATAAATTTCCTGGCTCCTAGGGTCACAAACTGCCTAATATAGGGGCATTTAAACTATAAACCAAATAAACCAACCTAGGGCTAAGCTTGTTCCTTCACATGAAGTGTTAATTAAACTCACCTTATATATATATATATATATATATATATATATATATATATATATATATATATATATATATATATATATATATATATATATATATATATATATATTAATAGTAAATTAACATATACAGCATACAACCTACTCTACATACAAAAATCACTAAATACCAGTACACATTAACCAAATACACATTTTAGGCCATCTTCAAAATATTACTTATTAGTACACTGCTACTAGAAGTTTAAATGTATATAAACACTGGGGCCATGACATTTTCCCTTCTGCCCACTTCTAAACTTGCAGGCAAAACTCCCCACGAGGATTCTCTACTACACAGGCCTATGCACACTAAGGCCTTACAGGGAAACATGAGAGCCCCAAAACCAAAAACTAACCTATAGCATAAACTCACCCAAAATCACCCCCCCCCCAATCTACATACACCAACATGACGACCTATTCCAGCCGCCGCTCTTCTCGTATTGACTCAAAACCACACCTCACCTACTCTTGTCCTGTCCTGGCTACTCCTCAGGACTAATACGCGTTTGATTTCAAAACTAATCCAGTAAACTGACATTATATATATGGAGCGCTTTTTTTTACACATATTTTCAGCAATACACTGCGTAACAGCTACGAATAGAATCGACAATTATAGATTCCATCAATTTTCCCATTATTGAGTCTAGGCTTATTGGTCTGTAGTTCGAAGCTAATGACCTGTCATCTGCTTTGTAGATAGATATCACATTTGCCATTTTCCACGTATCTTTTACTATGCCAGTTCGTAGAGATATGTTGAAAAGACTAGCCAAGGGATCACTAAGTTCTGCCTTACATTCCTTTAGGGTGTATGAGTGTATGTTTGGGTGTTAGGGTGTATGAGTGTATGTTTGGGTGTTAGGGTGTATGAGTGTATGTTTGGGTGTTAGGGTGTATGAGTGTATGTTTGGGTGTTAGGGTGTATGAGTGTATGTTTGGGTGTTAGGGTGTATGAGTGTATGTTTGGGTGTTAGGGTGTGTGAGTGTATATGAACCTGCGCGCGCGGTTCGTGTGTTACACGTGGTGCTGTGGTTCTAGTCTAATAGACACTTGTCTGCCTGCCCTGGCTTCTGTTTTAAATTACCAGTTACTGTGCATTATTGAGTACTTATTAACCTATTTCTTTTCATGCTAAGAAAGTGACCGTTCACAACACATCTAGCAGTTACCTGCAACACACACCTGACTCCACAAGACCACGCATATGTGAATATATCTGCGAAGCAGCCTGTAGACTGTAGAGTATCCAACTCGTTGTGATCTCCTGGCGTAGTACCTCCACCTCTGTTTCTTCACTATATATTATTTATTCCCATTTACTGTGCTTCTTTCACAGGACACACACTGATAACTTTATTATTTATCTTGGGGGGGGGGGGATGGGCACACTTGGCACTACCGCCTGTACCACACTTGGCCTGCTGTCTCTGTCTTACCCCACCAACATCACTTTCAAGATCAATTATAAAATTGTGGCTCTCAACACCCTTATCCGACACAGGGCAATAGTAAATCACTTCACGGATTGTTCACTGATCCTGACACACTTATTGAGAGAGAGAGAGAGAGAGAGAGAGAGAGAGAGAGAGAGAGAGAGAGAGAGAGAGAGAGAGAGAGAGAGAGAGAGAGAGAGAGAGAGAGAGAGAGTGTGTGTGTACTCACCTAGTTGTACTCACCCAGTTGTGGTTGCAGGGGTCGAGTCATAGCTCCTGGCCCCGCCTCTTCACTGGCCGCTACTGGGTCACTCTCCCTGCGTCATGAGCTTTATCATACCTCTGCTTAAAGCTATGTATTGAGCCTGCCTCGACTACATCGCTTCCTAAACTATTCCACTTCCCAACCACTCTGTGACTGAAGAAATACTTCCTAACATCTCTGTGATTCATCTGAGTCTTCAACTTTCAACTCTGTGTGTGTGTGTGTGTGTGTGTGTGTGACGTGCGTGTGTATGTACACTCACCTATGTGTGGTGCAGGCCCCGCCTTTTCACTGGTCGCTTCTAGGTCCTCCCTTTCCCTTCTCCATGAGTTTTATCAAACCTCGTCTTAAAACTATGTATGGTTCCTGCCTCCACTACTTCACTTTCCAGACTATTGCATTTCCTGACAACCCTGTGGCTAAAGAAATACTTGCTAACATCCCTTTGACTCATCTGAGTCTTTAACTTCCAATTGTGACCCCTTGTTTTTTTTCCCATCTCTGGAACATCCTGACTCTCTCCACCTTGTCAATTCCTCGCAGTATTTTATGTTGTCATCTCTCCCCTAATCCTCCTATCTTCCAGTGTCGTCAGGCTGATTTCCCTTAACCTTTCTTCGTAGGACTTTTCCCCTTAGCTCCGGCACTAGTCTTGTTGCAAACCTTTGCACTTTCTCTAATTTCTTGACGTGCTTGACCAGATGTGGGTTCCAAACTGGTGTTGCATACTCCCATAAGGGCCTTACGTACACGGTGTACAGAGTCTTGAACGATTTCTTACTGAGGTATCGGAACGCTATTGTTAGGTTTGTCAGACACCCATATGCTGCAGCAGTTATCTGGTTGATGTCCGCCTCAGGAGATGTGCTCGGTATTATACTTATACCAAGATCCTTTTCCTTGAGTGAAGTTTGCAGTCTTTAGCCACCTAGCCTATACTCTTTCTGCGGTCTTCTTTGCCCTTCCCCGATTTTCATGACTTTGCATTTGGTAGGGTTAAATACCAGGAGCCAGTTTCTGGACCAGGCTTGCAGCCTGTCCAGGTCTCTTTGTATTATTGCCTGATCCTTGCCCGATTTAATTCTCCTCATTAACATCACATCATCTGCAAACAGGGATACTTCTGAGTCTATCCCTTCAGTCATGTCATTCACATTTAGCAAAAACGGCACTTGTCCTAGGACTGACCCCTGTGGAACCCCACTCATCACAGGCGCCCACTCTGACACCTAGTCACGTACCATGACTCATTGTTGCCTCCCTGTCAGGTATTCTCTGATCCATTGCAGTGATTTTCCTGTTATGCATGTCTAATCCTCTAGCTTTTGCACTAATCTCTTGTGAGGATCTGTGTCGAAGCTTGTTCCTTTCTAGGTGCTCTCCTTCTGACAATCTGCATAACTTTCCATGCTATACACATCAGTGACACTGGTCGGTAGTTGAATGCCTCGTGTCTGTCTCCTTTCTTAAAAATTGGGACTACATGTTGGTATATCCCTTGTCGGTGTACCCTCCTATTCTGACTTTCTGGAATTCTTTCTGTATACACTGTAAATACTTCTTTAAATCTCATGTTGAGCTCCTCACATACTTCTTGGTCTTTTCTTGTGAACTTCCCACCTTCCTTCTTCAGCCTGATTACCTGGTCCTTGACTGTTGTTTTCCTCCTGATGTGGCTATACAACAGCTTCGGGTCAGATTTGACTTTCGATGCTATGTCGTTTTCGCATTGTAGCTGGGCCTCCCTTCTTATCTGTGCATACTCTGGGTCTTTGAATAATCTCTTTATTTTCCTAGGTCCTTTGTCAGCTGTACTTTTTCTATTTTCAAGCACTCTTTGTTTTTGCCTCCTTACTTCTTTGGGTGAACCAAGGGCTCGTTCTGCTCTTCTCATTATTCTGAATATTACTAGTTCCACTAGAACTCATAATATTACTACACTGGGACTTCAATGTTTCCCAAAAAAAAAACCCATACTACTAACTTTTTCTAGTTTAAAACCCCAACAGCTCCCTCCATTGCAGTTGCAGGTGTCACCACCCAGACTTTGATAAATGAACCCCATCCCTGGCATACATGTAATTTCTGCCATAGAATTACTGAGATTTATATCAAGAAGTGCAAGCAACAGAAGTCCAGCGGTTATACATGGAAAAATAAACACATAATCAGTATAATGTGATCCTTTATTGACAACGTTTCGCCCACGCAGTGGGCTTTATCAAGTCAAACACATCTACCTGGATAAAAGGTACATGAGTATTTATAGGATTTAGTCAGGTGTAGAATGCTGGGTCAGGTGGAGAATGCTGGGTCAGGTGAAGAATGCTGCATGTGACAATCCTTGGGTAGCTTTAATTAAAAAGAGATTGGGCAAGTATATGAGTAGACCTTCTGCAGTGTTCCTCCATTCTTAAGTTCTTATGTGGGATAGCGATGAAGAAGTTTCTTGGCAAGGGCTTCAGTTATGTTATAGAAGCCGTTGTTCTGGTTGAAGTTGTTGGATATACAGATAAGTGATGATTTCAGTCCATCTTATTCCTAGCACTACGACTATTAGTATAATATCAATTTAGAGACCCTCCTTTCTCTTTTCCCTTCTTGCTCATTTTTGTATTTCCACTATACCTATTACTATCCATGTCATCTAGTGCCACTGGCTTACCAATACCCACCTCATTTTACCTTTTATAAAAGTAGTTTTGAAAATAAAATTAATATTTATTTTGTTTTATATAAATTTGATTCATTTATAATTAATTAAATTTGGGAAGAATTTAAGGTAAATTAGACTAATTTTTTGGACAAAATACAATCTGTGTTTCACGGATCACCACTGACTACCTACCTACATCACCACTGACTACCTACCTACATCACCACTGACTACCTACCTACATCATCACTGACTACCTACCTACATCATCACTGACTACCTACCTACATCATCACTGACTACCTACCTACATCATCACTGACTACCTACCTACGTCATCACTGACTACCTACCTACATCACCACTGACTACCTACCTACATCATCACTGACTACCTACCTACATCACCACTGACTACCTACCTACATCATCACTGACTACCTACCTACATCACCACTGACTACCTACCTACATCACTGACTACCTACCTACATTATCACTGACTACCTACCTACATCACCACTGACTACCTACCTACATCACCACTGACTACCTACCACATCATCACTGACTACCTACCTACATCATCACTGACTACCTACCTACATCATCACTGACTACCTACCTACGTCATCACTGACTACCTACCTACATCACTGACTACCTACTACATCATCACTGACTACCTACCTACATCATCACTGACTACCTACACATCACTGACTACCTACCTACATCACTGCCTCCTACCTACATATCACTGACTACCTACCTACGTCATCACTGACTACCTACCTACATCACTGACTACGTACCTACATCATCACTGACTATCTACCTACATCATCACTGACTACCTACCTACATCACTGACTACCTACCTACATCACTGACTACCTACCTACATCATCACTGACCTACCTACATCATCACTGACTCCTACCTACATCACTGACTACCTACCTACATCATCACTGACTACCTACCTACATCACCACTGACTACCTACCTACATCACTGACTACCTACCTACATTATCACTGACTACCTACCTACATCACCACTGACTACCTACCTACATCACCACTGACTACCTACCTACATCACCACTGACTACCTACCTACATCACCACTGACTACCTACCTACATCATCACTGACTACCTACCTACATCACCACTGACTACCTACCTACATCATCACTGACTACCTACCTACATCATCACTGACTACCTACCTACATCATCACTGACTACCTACCTACATCACCACTGACTACCTACCTACATCATCACTGACTACCTACCTACATCATCACTGACTACCTACCTACATCATCACTGACTACCTACCTACGTCATCACTGACTACCTACCTACATCACTGACTACCTACCTACATCATCACTGACTACCTACCTACATCATCACTGACTACCTACCTACATCACTGACTACCTACCTACATCACTGCCTACCTACCTACATCATCACTGACTACCTACCTACGTCATCACTGACTACCTACCTACATCACTGACTACGTACCTACATCATCACTGACTATCTACCTACATCATCACTGACTACCTACCTACATCACTGACTACCTACCTACATCACTGACTACCTACCTACATCATCACTGACTACCTACCTACATCATCACTGACTACCTACCTACATCACTGACTACCTACCTACATCATCAATGACTACCTACCTACATCATCACTGACTACCTACCTACATCATCACTGACTACCTACCTACATCACTGACTACCTACCTACATCATCACTGACTACCTACCAACATCATCACTGACTACCTACCTACATCATCACTGACTACCTACCTACATCATCACTGACTACCTACCTACGTCATCACTGACTACCTACCTACATCACTGACTACCTACCTACATCATCACTGACTACCTACCTACATCATCACTGACTACCTACCTACATCACTGACTACCTACCTACATCACTGCCTACCTACCTACATCATCACTGACTACCTACCTACGTCATCACTGACTACCTACCTACATCACTGACTACCTACCTACATCATCACTGACTACCTACCTACATCACTGACTACCTACCTACATCATCACTGACTACCTACCAACATCATCACTGACTACCTACCTACATCATCACTGACTACCTACCTACATCATCACTGACTACCTACCTACATCATCACTGACTACCTACCAACATCATCACTGACTACCTACCTACATCATCACTGACTACCTACCTACATCATCACTGACTACCTACCAACATCATCACTGACTACCTACCTACATTATCACTGACTACCTACCTACATCATCACTGACTACCTACCTACATCACCACTGACTACCTACCTACATTATCACTGACTACCTACCTACATCACCACTGACTACCTACCTACATCATCACTGACTACCTACCTACATCACTGACTACCTACCTACATCATCACTGACTACCTACCAACATCATCACTGACTACCTACCTACATCATCACTGACTACCTACCTACATCATCACTGACTACCTACCAACATCATCACTGACTACCTACCTACATCATCACTGACTACCTACCTACATCACTGACTACCTACATATCGTGCCGATTAGGTAAAACTGGTCAATTAGCAAGAATTCATTTAAAATTAAGTCCTTTCTAAAAATTCCTTTTATACGCTTAAAGATATATTTTTTTTTCAATTATGTTCATGTAAAAAAAATTTAATTTTGGACCAAAATCGCAAGTTTTACCTAATCGGCACGACATATGTATATATATATATATATATATATATATATATATATATATATATATATATATATATATATATATATATATATATATATATATGTCGTTGCCGATTAGGTAAAACTGGTCAATTAGCAAGAACTCATCTAAAATTAAGTCCTTTCTAAAATTTTCTCTTATACGTTTAAAGATATATTTTTTCATTTATGTTAATGTAAGAATTTATAATTTTGTACCAAGAGAAACTTTGAAAACCTACTAACCTTATTACAACAAGCGCAATTTAATTTAGCCTAACCAACTAAATATATTTTAGATACGTTAACATTAATTTAATAATAAACAAACACAATGAAATATATTTTTTCGTTATGTTCAGAATGATTTTGGCGAAATTATTGCATACACAAATTTCACTTGTCTTATATGGCAAGGTGAGCGTTGCTATTTAAGCCAAAATCACAAGTTTTACCTAATCGGCACGACATATATATATATATATATATATATATATATATATATATATATATATATATATATATATATA
Organism: Cherax destructor; assembly: GCA_009830355.1. Taxonomy (NCBI): domain Eukaryota; kingdom Metazoa; phylum Arthropoda; class Malacostraca; order Decapoda; family Parastacidae; genus Cherax; species Cherax destructor. The sequence goes on from WNWK01016844.1 coordinate 38,349, forward strand.
TATATATATATATATATATATATATATATATATATATATACAGTGGAACCTAGGCTTACGAACTCCCCACCATGTGAACCATTTGTTCGGTCGATTTTTTGCTTCTGGATACGAACGAAATTTCAGGATGCGAACTTCCCCCTCAAGGGAGGTTCCTTAAAAAAAAAAAAATTAATAAAATATTTATTTCTTTGCAAAGGTTACAATGTGTGTTTACATATTATATGATTGGAGCAAAGAAAGCCACTATCATTATTATTACTATTATATTGTATTATTATTATTGTTATAATAATAATAATAATTATTATTAGTACGTTCGTGGTGAAGGGCTCTTGATCTAGGGAGTTGGATCTGTGTTTCAGTTCCCTAAATTCTAATAATAATAATAATAAAATAATAATAATAATTATTATTATTATAGGTCTTTACCAGATGGCGACCCGGCTCCGGCTTCCTGGCATGGGAGTGTCAGAGACCTATGTCTCCCATGGGAGGGGATACCCCTCAGCGGCAGGACCAACTGACCCCAGGCCTAGCCACATTCACCACCAGCATGAGGCATGGAGGTAGATAGATGCTAGGCCTCTCTGGTCTGCCACCTTCCCTAACGGGAAGGGCAGGCTTACGAGCTGCAGATGGTAGCAAGCTCCAGCCTTGGCACCTACCCTGCCCTAGAAGGGCTGGGCTTATTATTATAATAATACGTACGTACTACTACTACTACTAATAATAATTATAACAATGCATATGTACTACTACTACTAATAATAATTATAATAATACGTACATAATAATAATAATAATAATAATAATAATAATAATAATAATAATAATAATAATAATAATAATAATAATAATAATAATAATAATTATAACAATAATAATCATACAATATAATAGTAAGAATAATAATAATATGTTGTCATTTTTAGACATTTTTCGTAATTTTTTTTCATATTTTTGTGCCAAATGCTTTAAAATACAAATTGGTAAACCTCTGGGTGGCTGTAGGAACAGCTGCTACACCACAGCTATCTCAGTGCCGACCAAAGATCGAAAGGAGGTGTATTGCTCTGAGTGACCGTAGCAGACCCCTGGGACGCGTAATTTTGTCTTATATTGTACAAATTTCTTACACAATGTCTCGCCCGAAGAGACAGTATGTATTTGCGTACAATCAGCAAGAAGCGATTAGAAACTATGAAAAAGCTACAGAAACAAGCGGGCAGCAGCAGAGACTGGGGCACCTGGCCACCACCACCGTGGCAACAGTAACCACGTCTTCACCTATATATACATCTGTCTTGACGACACGTGTGGTTACATATGTGACAACCTCACCACTAATCATAGATAAACACAATCTAGGTGTGGGGTTATGGACTGGGAAGATACTAGAATGGGAGAGTAAATGGTGGATGCTGCCACTGCTGCTAGCGTCGCCATCACTCGCCATATTATGGCCTATTTTATTCATTCTAGAGTACATAGTGGCGACCTGTACTTAGCTCAGTGGTGACCTGTACTTAGCTTTGAGTGGTGACCTGTACTTAGATCAGTGAAGACGTGTCTAGTGTACTCCCTGTGGACTGAACTAAGATGCCCTCCATTGAGCAACTTTTCCAGCAGCTTAAGGAAGAATTGAGGGTAGCGAAGCTAGAGATACGGCGATTGATGGAGGAAACAAGAGGATTCGTAGTAGTCTTCCTGTTGTGAGTCCTCAGGTCAAGAAGGGAACCTGGGCAGTGACCGGACAGCATGGGACGAAGTTGAAGATCAAGAAGACGAATGGAGAGGTAGTAACGACGAAGAAGAAAGAGACTGCTGTAGAAACTTCGAACTCCTTTTCTGTGCTACCAGACGAATGTGAGTCGACTACTGGGAACGTCACGACTAACGGCACCAAGGAAGGTAAAAACATTGTTGTTGTTGGGGATAGCCAAGTTAGGTATATGGATAGGGCATTCTGTTTGAAGGATAGGAGTAGGAGACAGAGGGTTTGCTTTCCTGGGGCTGGGATGGAAGACATTGTTAGCCGGCTTAACATCATCATCATCATCCGTTATTTCTGGTTCTTACTTGGTTCGATATCCTCAGTATTTTATTAATATCTCCTTTGTTTATGCCCATCATCCACTTGTACACCTCGATGATATCTCCCCTCATTCTACGTCTCTCCAGAGAGTGGAGATTCAACGCTCTAAGTCTATCTTCATACGGGAGATTTCTTATACTGTAAATCATTTAAGTCATTCTTCTTTGTATGTTCTCCAATGAATCTATATCCATCCTGTAGTAAGGAGACCAAAACTGAGCTGCATAATCCAAATGAGGTCTCACTAGTGATGTATAGAGCTGTAAAATAACTTTTGGACTTCTGTTGCTTATACTTCTTGAAATAAATCCTAGTAATCTGTTAGCCTTATTGCGCACACTTAGTCACTGTTGTCTTGGCTTTAGATTTTTGCTTACAATGACTCCCAAGTCTTTTTCACATTCTGTATGATCAAGATCTACTTCACCTAGTTTATAAATTCGAGGGATATTTTCATTACCAAGGACTAGTACCTTACACTTGTCCACATTGAACTTCATCTGCCACTTTTCAGACCAAGACATTAATTTATCCAAATCCTCCTGGAGTTCACTGGCATCCTCCTCAGAATGAATCATACGGCCTATTTTTGTATCATCAGCAAATTTACTCATGTCACTTGCAATTCCTTCATCAAGGTCATTTATGTAAATTATGAACAACAATGGGCCTAAAACTGATCCTTGTGGAACGCCACTAGTGACTAATCCCCATTCAGATTTGACCCCATTAATGGAAACTCTCCGCTTTCTATTGGTAAGCCATACCTCTATCCATGCTAGAACTTTACCTCCTATACCATGAGCTGCCACCTTTCTTAAGAGTCTCTTGTGAGGTACTCTATCGAAGGCCTTACTGAAATCCAAGTAAACTATATCATATTCTTTATCACTGTTTACTGCCTCAAATGTTTTATTGAAAAACGTCAGTAAATTTGTCAGGCAGGAACGACCGCTCGTGAACCCATGCTGAGATTCATTAATCAAATTATGTTCTTCAAGGTGACTTCTAATAATATCAGCTATAATTGACTCTAATAATTTGCCTACTATAGATGTGAGGCTTATTGGACGGTAATTTGATGGAATTGACTTATCCCCTGATTTGAATATAGGAACTACATTAGCTATCTTCCACATCTCTGGCACAACACCAGTTAGGATGGACACATTAAACACGCTCGTTAATGGCTGACTAAGTTCCATCTTGCATTCTTTAAGTACCCTGGAAAACAACTCGTCGGGTCCCGGGGACTTATTTTGCTTCAGTTTATCTATCTGTTTGATAACCATGTCCCTCGTGACAGTAATATTAGTTAACTTGAATTCTTCAAGAACTGAATAATTGTTAATTTCTGGAATCTTATTTACATCTTCTTGTGTAAAGACTGACAAAAAAGTAGTCATTAAATAGAGAACACATTTCCAGTTCGTTATCCGTCAGCTGTCCATTCCCAATTTTCAGAGGTCCTACCTTTTTCCTCACCTTCGTCCTATACACTTGAAAGAACCCTTTTGGATTAGTCTTTGATTCATTAGCAACCTTAATCTCATAGTCACGTTTAGCCTTTCTAATCCCCTTTTTTACTTCTCTTTTCAACTGAACATATTGGTCAATAAGGTTAACATCTCCTCTTTTGATGCGTCTATAAATTCCTCTTTTCTCCCCTAATAGATGTTTTAGCCTCCTGTTAATCCATTTGGGATCATTATTATTTGACCTAAATTCTCTCTGGGGAATAAATATACTCTGTATACGTTGTACATTATTAAGAAAAAATCATAAACGCAGATCCCATCGTAATCGTTAGCTAGATTACCCCAGTCGAGATTAGACAGGTGTTCTCTAAGTCCAATATAGTCGGCAGAACGAAAATCAGGAACTTTTACCGTATTATCCCTATTCTCGTACTCCCAGGTAATATTAAAAGTAATGGATTTGTGATCACTTGCGCCAAGCTCTTCAGTGATCTCCAGATTATTTACAAGAGTTTCTTTATTTGACAAGAGTAGGTCGAGCAAATTATTACCTCTGGTAGGCTCCGTCACACACTGCTTCAGAAAACAGTCCTGAACTACTTCCATAAAGTCACTGGACTCCAGATTATCGGTCAAAGAAGTCCAGTCAATTTGACTAAAGTTAAAATCCCCTACTATCACTACGTTATTGTGTCTAGAAGCCCTAACAATTTCGTCCCAAAGAAGTCTCCCTCTATCGTGATCCAAGCCTGGAGGTCGGTATATTACACCTACAATCAGTTTTTCTTGACCTTCTAGAAACTCTACCCAAACAGATTCTGTTAATAATCCATCTATTTTTATGCCTGTTTTTATGCAGCAATTTATATTTTCTCGTACATATAATGCAACTAGACCCCCTTTCCCATTATATCTATCTACATGGAACAACTTAAACCCCTGAATATGACACAGCAATCATATCCCGACTCTTTATATTATACCATGTTTCAGTTATTGCAATGACATCAAAGTTCCCAGCACATGCTACCAAACGTAATTCGTTAATTTTATTTCTGGCGCTTCGACAGTTAGTGTAAAATACATTGAGATGTATCTTCTTGTGAACCTTTTTCATATTCAGCTTTTGTTTTACACAAATTCTGTTACGATTATTACCGTGTTACTCGATTACTGTTATTGTTAAGATTTATAATATCAAAGCCTGAATCAATATTTTGACCCTCATTATTCACCATTCCTAAACCCATACCTCTAACTAATAGTCACGATTAGCCTTATTAAGTACGCTTAAGCATTGCTGTCTTGGTTTAAGGTTGCTGCTTACCATCACCCCCAAGTCCTTCTCGCAATCTGTATGGCTAAGTTCTACGTTATTTAACTTATAAGTGCTTGGGTTATGGACACTCCCGAGCTCAGAACCTTGCATTTATCTACATTGAACTGCATCTGCCACTTTATTGACCACGAATTAAGTTTGTCTAAATCTTCCTGAAGTTCTATGACATCTATATTTGAATCAATTATCCTACCTATCTTCGTGTCGTCGGCGAATTTGCTCATATCACTAGTAATTCCCTCGTCAAGGTCATTGATATATATTATTAATCACAACGGGCCTAAGACTGATCCTTGTGGAACACCACTTGTTACAAGTCCCCATTCGGATTTAACCCCATTTATGCACACTCTCTGCTTCCTATTGGTGAGCCATGACTCGATCCATGACAGCACTTTTCCCCCAATGCCATGAGCTGCCACTTTCTTTAATAGTCTCTGGTGCGGTACTCTATCAAAAGCCTTACTAAAGTCTAAATATACAATATCGAATTCTTTATCGTGATCAACAGCCTCAAAAGCTTTACTGAAGAAGGTTAATAAATTAGATAGGCAGGAACGGCCCCTCGTGAATCCATGCTGAGTATCATTAATCAAATTATGGTTATCT
>WNWK01016845.1:0-43869 GCA_009830355.1 Cherax destructor
GTTTCGCTCTCCAGGAGCTTTCTCAAGCCGTTACAAGCGTTACATGGACACAGTGGGCTATTATATACTCTCAAAGTGAGGTGAAATACTAGTGGTGGTCGAGGTAGTAGTGATAAATAGTAGTAGTAGTAGTAGTAGTAATACAATAAGGTAGAACAATCAATATGTACATGAGTAAAAGGTGATAAAACAAATACTTGGGTAGTATAACAATAGGTTAGACAAATATTTTTTGCTGGAGGTTGAAATATAGAAGCCTGTAGGAGTGTTCCACATCTACGATGTGCTTGTGTAGAATTAGCAGGAGAGACTATGTGATGGTATATATATATATATATATATATATATATATATATATATATATATATATATATATATATAGTGTGTTCAGGGTTCTTGATACTGTGTAGGCTCTTGATGACGTGTGTAGGAAGCTTGATACTGTGTGTTCAGGGCTCTTAATACTGTGTGCAGGCTCTTTATAGTGTTCATTGCTCTTGATACTGTATGCAGGGCTTTTGATACTGTGTGCGGGCTCTTGATACTGTGTGTGTGGCAGGGCCCTTGATACTGTGTGCAGAGCTTTGATAAGAGGATTTAGAGTTTCCTTTCCTAGGATCGGACCTGATTGCCTCCCATTCCCAAAACGCTGTATAACCCCTGCGGGTTTAGTGTTTCAAGAATAAAAAATACTACTACTACTACTACTAATAATTATTATTATTATATATATATATATATATATATATATATATATATATATATATATATATATATATATATATATAATACATATATATATATATATATATATATATATATATATATATATATATATATATATATATATATATATATATACATATATATATATATATATATATATATATATATATATATATATATATATATATATATATATATATATATATATATATATATATATATATATATATATAAATATATATATACATATATATATATATATATATATATATATATAGGTATATTTTAATACATAATATGGTACAAAAGATTTGAGAGATACATTGTTGATATAAAGATGGCATATACAGTACACGAGGTGAGAGATACATGTCTAGTACATATTGTTACATCTTTGTCACTGATTATAATGCGAAAATCTCATCCAGCTCTTCCGAGCTGGTGCGCGTGCCCAGAATACAGCATGCATTACCCCTCTGAACAGCAGCGCTGAGTCGCTGGAACAGAAAACTAGCTGCCCTGGGATCCCTAGTTACCCTGTTGAGTCTTTTGCCCAGCTCCTTGAGGAACTTAGATGCACTCTTTCCCCATGAGCCAAGGGTCTCTGAGCCTATGGGAACAAACATATAATGATGGGCAAGTTCTCCATATTTTCTCGACTTCTGGACTCCCTGAAGGTGGCAGCACCCTCCTTCCTCCCTGGTGTACTGGAGATAGGTATCAGCCAAGGTAGATGCACATGTGTAGTCCCACACCACCTGCTTGCCGTCTGTCCAGGCTTGAAGGGTGATACCATCTGGACGCTTTTGGTTGCCATCAGATCTGCATAGTTGGGGTGGTTCCCTTACTGCTGGGCATCCGGCTGTTGTGAGGCTCCTCTTGATAATGTTATTAACCTCTTCATGTCTTGCAATCTTTCCTCGGATTTACGACACAAGACCATGGTACCCGAATCGGTCTGCTGCTTCACTGCCACAAATACACCTGTGTTCGGCGAGAATAGGGCGGCAAGTCGAAGGGCAACACCAATGCGGATGGTCTGTGGGTCGAGGCGTGTGCCAAGGCTGGAGTTGGGAACAGCCAAAGAAAGTCCCCTGCATGAGGAGCTCTCACTGCAAGTAGGCGGGCTCTATCCTTCCCTGACACACTCTGAAGCATTGCTGAGGCTATATTCTCTACTATTGGGCCATCCCAGTGCGACTGTTTGTAGTTGTTGGGGGAGCAGGCCTGGTTTCAGAGCCTGTTAGGTTATCCCAGATCCTGGCTCCATCAACGAACTTTTGGTCATGGATTCCAATCGTGTCCCTAAGATGTTCAGGAGAATTGCTGCTACAAGCCCTCTGGATGCAATGCATGAAGACAGGAAAGCAGGTAGAGCAATCTGAGATGACTTGCGGACACCAATGCCTCCTAGTCTGACTGGGAGTGTAGCTTGGTCCCACTGCCCATCTTCTAGAGTAAGGTTAAGTACTTTAGTAAAGATCTGCCTCAGGATACTGTCATATCGTGCAGTATAGGATTATCATATGAAGGAGCACATCTTAGGAAATATGTCAACCTGGGCAGACTCAAGCATTTTGTGAGGAGGTACAAGGCATCATGGGTGTCAAGATTGCCTATTCGTTGTTCCATTCTCCTCAATTCTTCCAGTTTCTTCCTGAGAATTGTGTCAATGGCATCTCTTCCCAGAGGTGCTCCAAGCAAGACACTTTAGTAGGGGCAATGACTGTTGCTCCTGGTAGTTTTGATAGCACTGCATCTATCACTTGTTGATTGACTGATATGATTTCACATTTGGATGGATTCAGGATGAGACCCATTTCGTCCCTGTGTCATCACCTGTGTAAGATCATCTACAAGGGACTCCTTTGTACCTGCTAGTGTGCCATCATCCAGGAACCAGATGTTTAGCTCACTGGTCAGTCTTACTGTGATTTCCCTAACTGCTATACAGAAGAGAATGGTGCGAGAGGGTCCCCTTGCTGGACACCCTCTGATGATGTGATTTCATGCTCTCCAAACAGGAGCATTGATTCCTTGCTATATCCAGCTGAAACAAAAGGGAAGAGACCTGGAAAATGTTCTTGTACAGCTGCTAATACTACGTCCCTTTTCAGGAGATTAAATGCATTCTTGAAATCTAATTTAACCACTGCATTGTCCTCAGGCAGGTTGTCGATATATGCCCTTGTTGCATGAACCGCTGCTTCACTTCCTTGAGAGACCCCAAAGCCAAGCTGGTTTGGTTGAAGCATGATGGCTGCCTCTGCGCGAATACTTCTGACAGCAGCTTTAGAAACGAGGCGGCGAAACGTGTTGCCCACTGCGATTGGCCTAATTCCTCCATCCTTCTTTTAAGGGCACAAAGTGATGCTCCAAAAAGAAAGGTTTAATCTCGTCAGGAATCAGACCAGCCAAGGGAATTGTTGACGAACCTTGTGATCTCTGACAGCAGTGTCTCTGCAATCTCCCCGATAACTGGATTAACCATTTCCTTTAAATGTTGTGGCCTTATTCCAGTGTAACCCCCAGCAGAGCCGGAAGGGAATGACATTATTGCTTTGTAAATGTCCGAGTCTTGCACAATCAGTGGTTCCACAGTGGGGACAGAGGTGTTGGAACTGTTGGTACCCCTGGTTTCCCTGGCAGGGTGCTTTCCTCTAAGTGCTTCAGCAGTGTCAGCATCTCTGGGGGCAACTGTATCTTCACTGGTGATAATTCTGATTGCTCCCACTGTGTTGCCCTCTTCAATTTTCTTGCTCACTTGGGCTCTGATTTTTTCGCTGTCAGTGGAGTGAGTGGGGTTCTGCCTCTCCCATTTTTGTGTTGATGGGGAAGGGAATGAGGTTATCAGCTCTAGGAAAGTCTCTTAAGGATTTAATGATCATTGAGGCTAGCCTCTTTCCCCTTCTTTCCGGCACAGCTAAGCAGACATTGCCAAAAGTAGTAAGTTGTGCCATGCCTTGATGGTTGGTGGAGCATTTAGGATAGCAGAACCATCGTTTACTTTTATTAAGAGGTCTGTAAGTTTCCCAGCTGCGTGTGGACGGGCTGCTTTGGGAATATGTGTGAGTGTTCTGATACCTGCTGCTTTAATTGCTTCCAGGATATTATCTGATGAGATGAGATCTGTTGGAGTGGGTTCAGGTGCCTGAAGTGGCTCTGAGTCATCACTGTCCACAGGAGGACATCCTGAACCCGGGCAGCTGCCATGTTTACGGAGGAAACCATTAGAGTTGAGACAACGAAGTTGTAAACACGACCGACACTTGCCTCTCCTAGTATTGCCAGCCGTGCCATTTCCCTGGCTGCTCGCTTCCTCTGACTGGCATTCATCTGGCTAGGTAGACTGTAGTGGAGTACGACATGCTGGGTGGGTAAGGTGCGTGGAAGGTAGTGAACTTGACCGTGGTGGCCTGGTAGGGCTTGAGGGGTGTCGCTGGGATTTGGGTGAGGGAGGCGCAGGTAGTTGGGTGGGGGTCGCCAGGGGAGAGGAGTGAGGGAGTACACTACACATGGATTTTGCACTCTATATATTGTTCACACTGTCTTACAATACACACAACATTATTTGTTTTCCATGTACGTCATGAAAGATGTGGGTATGTGCACTGTTGAACACCAGTGTCTTCCTTCACCACCTACACACAGCGCCTCTTCCCTCTCCCCTGTGGCGTGGGGAGGAGGCACTGGTCACTCCTCGTTAACATTAACCACACATTGTTTTTCCATAACATATGTCTCTAATTATTCCATGCATCGACACGTAATCATTTCTAGGTTAACTGGAAGCATGGCGCATGGTGCTGGAGGTAGATGTTTTTATGAGAGATTTCCGAGGTTTGTATATACGATAATCTTGGCCGGCACACAGTGTAGGCCTTATTCTCCCCACCCACACTGGCCATCTTCCACACTACCACCACTCACCAACCTTCACAAACTGCACATCATTTCCACTATTTGCGTTGAAACGATGCACTGTAATGTTTTCTCACTGCACTGGAATCTTCCCAAAGTATTCACACTGAGTCCTGTTCAGTCTTAGATCTGGTCAGCCTCGTTGATCAGTACTTATCCTTGAAAATCCCGCAGCTAGCCCGCCACACGTCTTGCCATGCCAGCGGCAATAATAATATATATATATATATATATATATATATATATATATATATATATATATATATATATATATATATATATATATATATATATATATATATATATATATATATATATATATATATATATATATATATATATATATATATTTATAAATGTATTCTGTCTATTAATAAAGCATTTATATGTATGTATGTGTGTATATAGGATGGGGTGGTAGGAGAAGTGGAATATTCAAACGGCTTCAGGAAGAAATCCAAATATTCTTCCTTGATGCCTTTTTATCCACTTCTCCGAGGCTATGGGTCCCACAATTTGCACCAGAGGTGGACCCCATCCTATATATATATATATATATATATATATATATATATATACATATATATATACATATATATATATATATTATTAATATATATATACATCATATATATATATATATATATATATATATATATATATATATATATATATATATATATATATATATATATATATATATATATATATATATAAAATTATGTATATAGTGGACACCTCTAATGCAACACATGGAGTCCTTTAGCCCCGGAGAATTGAAATTTCTTCTACTAAGAAGAGTCTAAAGATCCTTCCTAGAATCCACGTGAAAGCCTATCCAGTTCTTAAAGTTCCTCTATGTCAGGGATGGGATTTAAATATTGTAATTAGGGTTAGGCCTGAAGTTATTAAATATGTTTTCAGACATGCGTTTTATGAATTATGTGTAGATATTTAGAAGTTTAGAAACTAGATGATTTTGTGAGGTTATGAAACGTATATTTAAGAGTGAAAAGGGGAGTTGTAGAGGTGGCTTGAAGATTGAGAGTGGATAGTGCAGAACACTAATCAAAAGAGTGTATAATCTTTTGATGGATGTAAGGAAGGGTTGAGAGCCCCCATCCCATGTGAGGAGTGGAGGGAGGTTTTGGAAAAGTATTTAAATGGTAGAAGCATAACAGAATATATGTGTGTTAGAGTATTGGATGGGAGGGAGTGCAGACGTGTTTGACATGCCCTTGATGTTCAAGAAACGTAACATTTATTAAGAGATTTGTGAAAACCGGTGAGCTGGACTTCAGTCCAGGATGTGGGAAGTAGAATGACTGCATATTAGAAAACAACAGGTGAAGATTATTTAGTCTGCACGTTTATAGCAAATCAGCTGTTGAGTGAACGATGCTAAATGCTGCCTCTATTCGCTCACCTACCATGGCGAGAGACGGCGAGTATGGTAAAATACGCATTTTATTTAATATTTTTTCTAATATATTTAATGTTTGTTAGGAAGTTTTTTCCTTACATTCAGAAATGTTTGGCTAATAAAATATGTAATAAATCGCGAGTTATTTAAAATGTCGGGAAAGGAGGCTTGAAAAAAGTGCCAACGTAAGACTTAACATTTTCTTATTGTGTTCCTGGATGTGGTTTATTGTGTTGACATAAACTCTCTTTTTACAAAAGTCCTTTTGGCAATATTCAAAACACAGGAAACAACCTGGTTTAACACAAATGTCACCTACCATTTTCTGTGCCACAAATCATTGTGTTCGCCAAGTAACCCATTTTTGTTTATGCAATCTTTAATGCTTTTATGAAAACGTTTGCCAGAGAGCGGATATAGAATAGGCAGCCCACTCTTACCTGTATTCACAAACCTTTACATGGAACAATAAGTAAAGTATTACCAAGCATCAAGCCTCTGGTCATATGGGAGATGTATATTGATATTTTTACTATTTAGAAATGGGAATTGGAGCCAGTAGAACATTTACTAAATGTATATAATCGTATTCCCTACATTAAATTTCAATTGAAATTTGTGACACATAGCTGCTTCTGTTTACTGGATAAGATTATAATCAACTGATTAACCTGAATTCTCGTATTTAGTCAATTGTATACAATTTAAGTAGCGTTTCTCATCAAATTAAAAGAGGCATTTTTTAAAATGCCCTCAATCTGAGCTGTGCACTGAATTATTGTTATTATTTTCATTAAGAAATGCTAATTTTGTAGGGGTCATACAGCACTTGGGGAATGAGAGGAAATTAGGTTTAATACAAAGTAAGGCAGGACAGGTTCAATTGGATTAAGAACCCTTCACCTGAGTCGATAATCCAGAAATATTTTACATTATTAGAGGAAGAGGTGGTGATGAGATTAAGGATGGTAGTGATGGGATTAAGGATGGTGGTGATGGGATTAAGGATGGTGGTGATGCATGACCGATATAATGACGCGGTAAGTATTGAAGGTTGTGGTGGTGCTCTAAGTGGTGATGGTGCTATTGGGGGAAAGGGTTGTGGTGGTGCTTGGTGAGATGTTGGTGTTGGGGGTAGTTGTGGTGTTGGAAGAGGTGATGGTGTTGTAGTTATGTTGGTGGTTGATGGGTAAAGATGTTGGGCTGTGGTTGCACTTGGGGTAGTGATGGTGCTGGGGATGTGGTGTCTCAAGTCGGATCGAAATGTCGTCATAATTTTCTTTCTCCTATGTGAGTTATTTGTGTTGTGTGTTGTGTTGTGGTGGCATTTGATGTGGTGATATTGTTAGACGTTTAGGTGGTGTTTGTGGTGATGATGTTTGGGTCACGGTGGTGCTGAAGGTCGTTATAGTGGTGGAGTTGTGGTGGTGGTATTGCTGAGGTTTTTGATGGTAATTGTGGTGATGGTGTTTGAAATGTGGCAGTGTTTGATGCAGTGATGATGATGCAGGTGGTGGTAGTGTTAGGGTTGTAGTGCTTCAGGCAGGACAGTGTTGTGGGCTGTGGTTGTGCATGAGATGGTGATGATAGTGTAGACGGTTGTGTTGGTACTTGCTACCACTAAAAGTATACAGATTTTTCACAAAACTCCCCACAATCCTTTGAAGTTCACAGGATTCTCCAGACCATTTCACATAAGAATTCTGAGAATCCATTTAGAAAAACACGCACGACGTCCTCTAAAGGTGGTTGCACTCACTGACTCGGCTACATATATTATGTGCCCTTTAAAAACATAGTTGAAGATTTTTTTCGACACGATTCTTAAAATAACAATTTAAAAATAAATACAATTTCCCCTAACAATTAAAATTAGCATCAGGATAATTATCAGCTCTTAAAATACAGTTGACCATCGATTATGAGAGTAGTTACGTTCTTGAAAATAGCCTCTAACTAAAAATAATCTGAAATAAACTGAAGAACATAAGGGAAATATAGGGTTACGTTCCAGTGAACCCTCAAAAACAGCAATCAACTTTTTTTAGGTTTCCAAATTGTAAAAAAAGAAAAAAAAATGTAATTGCATTTGATTGTTGTGATGTATTATGTTTAATATATCTTATCTTAAACTGCGGTTGCCAGAGCTTGTCATTGATTCCGAACAGAGTGGAGAGGGATGCTATGACCTTACTGGACTGAGGTGGAAGGTTGTGGATTGTTTGCTGAGGTGGATGGTTGAGGCTCTGGCACTAAATTCAATGGTTTTACTGGAGTCGTGAGAAATTTTCTAATGTGTCTTTGGTCTCTTTTACCCTTGTCGTTCTGTATACAACTAGCAGTAAGGCTTCATCAGCTGTTCTAGGCACCAGAAAAACATATGGGAAAAATAGGATGACATTCATTAAACCCCCCCAAAAAGGACAACCCATTTTTTTAAGCTTTTTAATTCGGAAAAATATAAACTATTTAGATGAATGGTTCATAGAACCGACGAGTTGGTAAATTAGACACATAGGCAACACTTGGGTATCTTTATTGAGGAAACATTTCGCCACACAGTGGCTTCATCAGTCCATACAAAGGAGAATCGTGAAGAACAGGAGTTCTTCACGATTCTCCTTTGTATGGACTGATGAAGCCACTGTGTGGCGAAACGTTTCCTCAATAAAGATACCCAAGTGTTGCCTATGTGTCTAATTTATAAACTATTTAGTACATATTAATTAATTCATTACAATAAATTAATAAAATAAAATTAGAATATTATTTCCATTTTTATAAATGACAATGACACAATCTAGGAAAATCCCCGAAGGGGCGAGCGAGTTTTGTAGTGGAGAGAAGCGGAGAACAGCACTAGAGAGGAGAGTCTTCAGTTGAAGAAAAAAGGCCAGGAGTATTTGTGGGCTATGTACTCACCTATTTGTATTCACCTATTTGTACTAACCTATTTATGGTTGCAGGGGTCGAGACTCAGCTCCTGGCCACGCCTCTTCACTGACTGCTACTAGGTCCTCGCTCTCCCTGCTCCATGATCTTTATCATACCTCGTCTTAAAACTATGTATGGTTCCTGCCACCACTTCATCACTTGCCAGACTATTCCACTTCCTGACAACTCTATGAATGAAGAAATACTTCCTAACATCCCTTTGACTCATCTGAGTCTTCAACTTCCAATTGTGACCCCTTGTTTCTGTGTCCCATCTCTGGAACACCCTGTCTCTGTCCACCTTATCTATTCCTCGCAGTATTTTGTATGTCATTATCATGACTCCTATAACCCTCCTATCCTCCAGTGTCGTCAGGCCGATTTCCTTTAACCTTTCTTCGTAGTACATTTCCCTTAACTCTAGAACTAGCCTTGTTGCAAACCTTTGCACTTTCTCTAATTTCTTGACATGCTTGACCAGGTATGGTTTCCAAACTGGTGCTGCATACTCCAGTATGGGCCTGACGTACACGGTGTACAGAGTCTTGAACGATTCCTTACTGAGGTATCGGAACGCTATTTTCAGGTTTGCCGCAGCAATTATCTAGTTGATGTGTGCTTGCGTAGACGTGCTCGATATTATACTCACCCCAAGATTTTTCTCCTTGAGTGAGGTTTGCAGTCTTTGGCCACCTAGACTATACTCTGTCTGCGGTTTTCTTTGCCCTTCCCCGATCTTCATGACTTTGCATTTGGCGGAGTTAAATTCAAGGAGCCAGAGTAGAGCATCAGGAGCAGATAGCACTAGCAAGCAGTTTAGGTCTCTTAGATAGGCAGAACAGAAGGTGGGGTTACAGGAAAGGGCTGCACACAGCGGTGTTGATTGTAGTGATTTAAGGTAGATTAGCAGTTGAAAATATGCCCCAGTTTTGCAATAGTCTTAAATAAAAAATGGCATAGAAGACTGCTGACTAATGTTTAAATCGACGGTCTGCTGTATGTGTAGATATGCGTTAAATTCTATTAAGATTAAAATATCAGTACCGTTAATTTAAATCCTAATTATTACCCTAACAATATATTTTGTCTAACATATTTTTACCATTTCATTACTTTTGTGTCTGTAGATGTTCTCTTTTCTCATTACATTGTCAAATGTTCCAAACCAGTTCAGTCGTGACTTCACCTGTTCTTCATCTCCTTTCATTTTTCGAATTTTCTTTGCCTTTCCTCTCTTCTTCCTAGGTAAGTTTCATCATATGAGTTTCCTTCTATGTTTTTGGTTCCACCCTCGTGGGCCATTATCTCTCCTGCAGTGCTCCTATTTCTTTGTTTTCTCTTGTCTTTAGACTACCTCGACTTCTACTACTCCTACAACTACTACTGTAAATACTACTCCTACTACTACTAGTAGTAGTAGTAATATTGCTTTGCTTACACTCCACTCCCTAAATCTAGTGTCACTACAACTACTCCTTTTTATTACCACTTCTGCAACTATTGCACTATTTACTACTACTACTACTTATACCTTTACCACTACTTCTACCTTTATTCTATTATCTCCTTTGTTCTCCCGTTCCCTCCTGCACCTCGTATACACACTGGCTCCTTCCCCTTCGTTCTTCTGTTTGACTAATTGATGGTCCAAGTCGGACCTAAAGTTCGTCATAAGTTTATTCCCCTACGTGCGTGTTATTCGTGTGCCGAGTAAGAATGTCCAAGGAAATCATCAAGCAGTGAAACTGAACAAGTAACTTCATATATGTCAAGCTCCGACACTTATTTTTCCACCTCCTTATTTTCTGTGTGTATGGTGTCCATAACCTGTTGGTTATGGACACCATAACCTGTTGCTTCATAACCTGTTGGTTATGGACACCATAACCTGTTGCTTCATAACCTGTTGGTTACGGACGCTATACAGAGCTGTTTGGTGTTGTCCCTGTTTCCGCTGAGTAAACTTCCTTAAATCGTTCCTTTGATCCTCGTCACTTCTTGTGAGCTTTCCTTCTTATTTCAGCTTCATTACTTGGTCTTTTACTGTCGCTTTCTTCTGTTGTACCTGTGAGGCATTTTCAATTCAGATTTGTCTTTTGCTGCTGTCACTCACAATTGCTGTGGTGCATATGGCTAATAAAATGCTAATTAAGGTTCGATAAAGACATAAAATCAATATATTTTTAAGTACAATGAAGTCATTATAATTAACATTTCATTAAAATGAAAAATTCACAATTAAAGATTACAGAAGTACCGAATTACTTTAATATTACGTTAATACTAATAAATATAATAAATATATAATGCTACTCCTCGAACCTTTACTATAAAAACAGGAACAAAATATATATTTTAGACAGCAGCTGTGTCAAAGTGTTCTCAGCAGACGCATCTCTTCCAAATCACCCTCATATGCACTGAGGGCATTTTTTCACTGGGGTTCCACTAGGAAGATTAGTTTCTCATTGTCAGCCCACACCAGTCCACACCGTAGCAACATAAAAAATACGATAACTATAAAGGCTGAGTCTAGATAAAGCGATATATTATAATTAATTTACATAAGAACATAAGAAACAAGGAACACTGCAGCAGGCCTACTGGCCCATGCGAGGCAGGTCCAAGTCTCCAACGGCTTAAGCCAATGCCCCGACCCAGCCAGGTCAGGTTACATTCACTTAAGGAAGGAGCACTGCATCTGACCTAGTAGCACAAGCTAGTCAGGACCAACTCACACCCAACCGCACCCACTCATATAATTATCTAGCCGACAACCTGGTCAGGTCACTTCCACTTAAGGAATTAGTACGGCTACTGACCTGGTAGTACAAGCTAGTCAGGTCCAAACTCACACCCACCCATGTATTTATCTAACCTATCTTTAAAACTACACAACATCTTAGCATCTATGACGGTACTCGGGAGTTTGTTCCACTCATCCACAACTCTATTACCAAACCAGTGCTTTCCTATATCCTTCCTGAATCTGAACTTTTCCAACTTAAAACCATTGCTGCGAGTCCTGTCTTGGCTGGATATTTTCAGCACGCTATTTACATCCCCTTTATTTATTCCTGTTTTCCATTTATACACCTCAATCATATCCCCCCTAATTCTACGCCTTTCTAGAGAGTGCAGATTCAGGGCCCTCAGTCTATCCTCATAGGGAAGATTTCTGATACATGGGATCAACTTAGTCATCCTCCTTTGTACGTTTTCCAGTGCATTTATATAAATTCTGTAATACGGTGACCAGAACTGTGCAGCATAATCTAAATGAGGTCTAACCAAAGATATATAGAGTTGAAGAACAACCTGAGGACTTCTATTATTTATACTTCTTGATATGAAGCCAAGGATTCTGTTAGCTTTATTGCGAACACTTATGCACTGTTGTCTTGGCTTCAGATTACTGCTAACCAGAACTCCTAAATTCTTCTCGCAATCACAAGTAATAAGATCTACATTATTCAGTTTATATGTGGCATGGTTATTGTCCTGCCCAACATTTAGAACTTTGCATTTGTTTACATTAAACTGCATCTGCCACTTCTCCGACCACTGCATCAGTCTATTCAAATCATCCTGGAGTGCTCTAATGTCCTCATTTGAATGAATTGGACGGTCTATTTTGGTGTCATCAGCAAATTTACTTATGTTACTATTTATTCCCTCATCTACGATGATAAAACTTAAGGAATATATACACTGGCAATGACCATTCTAACTCATATTCTCTACACAAAAAAATAAAGAGACAGACCAATAATGTAAATACTACCCAAAGGAAAAAGTAAGTCGCATTTTAGTTACGTCTAGCTACCGTATACTACAAACAACACTACCCTCTCTCCAGTGACTCAAGGTTACGCAATGTGTAACCTTGAAGGAGTCAGAATACCCCTTGTATACCAGGCTAAAAACACTGCACCATCTGCCTCATTGCATACAAACACATACGAATGTCCTAGTACGTAATAATTCTGTCACTGGAACCATCCCTTACAAACTCCTGAGAAAAAGATTTATGCTTCCCAAGATTCAAATGACATTTTTTTTTACAGAATTACATATCTCTCTGGTCTCCAAACATGGAGAGATTAGGTAATTATGATAATTATCTGTCATCCTTGGAATGGAACGAGAGATCAGCAGCTGGGCCATCGTGTGGTAAACAACAAATTAATTTTCCTGTTATTCACTAACTACGAATTAAATTCCAGCATGACATTATGTACAATAGCAAACATAGCACAGTACACACACTGGTGACAGGCAACGCCACTGTTAGAATTCGCTGCTTGGGATGCTAAAGGTATAAAAACAAACTACTGCAGTTTGAATTTATGTATGACTTATGAAATCCTAATAACATGATTGAAAACAAATCACAGAACGGGAAGAGATTGAACTCGACTCTCCTGACATGGGTTCGAGTCTCACTCGTTCTATGATCTGAATTTATATAATTATTATATTTACAAATACTTAATTCCGGGTCTAACTTGAAATAAACACACACAGATTTCATCTTCATCTCTTGATACTTGTTAAATAAGAAAAAGCTTTCTCACAAATGTAAGAGGTTCAAAACTGACGAAATATATTGATTGTTTTCCTATGAATGGCAGGATATTCTTCTTCCACATAAATCCAGAACTTGTCCAGGGATAGGTCAGTAAATCTCATCTTCAGTGTACGATCAAACTGCAGCTCACAAAGTTCTTCCTTTTCTCTTAAAGTCAAGTTCTCAGGATGAGCAGAAGATGCACAGTATGGATCTCTCACCCAGTCATACACTTGTCTTGAAAGAGAGGGAAAATAATGTTCGATTTTCATCAACAGTTCTTCCAGGTGGGTTTCATTAAGACTTGAAATTTGCTGATATTCTTCAGTAGTTGCAACATCTCAAGATTTCTTTTTTGCAACATGATTCTTCCAAAGATTCAGTCTTCTTTTAAATCCACGAATCTGGTCACTTGAAGTCAATACATTTTCTCCAGGGCCTTGAAGTGACTTGTTTAGCTGATTCATATGAAGAAAAATGTCTGCTAAGTATGCTAGCCTCTGCAACGATTTTTCATCTTCAAAGCACTTGGCAAAATCTTGTTTATTGATTTCTTGAAAGTATTCCTGCAATTCATCTTTCAGTTCAAACACTCTATTTAGAACTCTCCCTCTATTCAGTCACCAGATTACTGTATGTAGCAAGAGATTTATGTGTGCTTTGTCCTCGTGTTCACACAGCTTTTTAAACATTCTGGAGTGAACTGGTCTTTGTTTAATAAAGTTGACCATTTTTATAGCATCATCAAAATCTTTTTTTCAGTTCATCTCCAAGAGATTTTGAAATCAGCACCTCTGTGTGGAGACAGCAGTGTGTTGAGACAACATCAGAACCTCTGTGTGGAGACAGCAGTGTGTTGAGACAACATCAGAACCTCTGTGTGGAGACAGCAGTGTGTTGAGACAACATCAGAACCTCTGTGTGGAGACAGCAGTGTGTTGAGACAACATCAGAACCTCTGTGTGGATACAGCAGTGTGTTGAGACAACATCAACATTTGTTTTGTTTTACCATTAGTCCAGATGCCAACACAGTTATTCCAGGATAGACATACTATCCCACGGGTGGGGTTCGAACCCGCGGTCAGAGAGTCTCAAAACTCCAGACATCTTGTTTCCAGATATGAGGACAAAATATTGAATATATCTATTCCTTTGCTTGTCTCAGGCAGTTCTTTGCAACAGAAAAAGTTTTCTTGAATTTCACACTCAATGACAAATCTTACAAAAGCTACAACGTGACATTTATTTGTAAGATCTGTTGACTCATCAAACTGCATCTTGTACTGCATCTTGTCCCAGCATTTTACCCACTATATTTTTACTATAATTTTACATGTTGACATTATTAGGTTCTCACCAACTGTGTAACTTTTCCGTTAATCTGTGTAATAACTTCTGCTACCAAATAACTCCCTTCTTGAGCCTTTTCACTGACATTGACTTTATTCACAAAAACTGTACTCTGTTTATTTTGAATTTCCAATAGCCTTTTAAAATAATCAGCACTTTTAATTTTCATATGACTGTAATTTGTCGTGAAGAGTCTTTTCAGTTTAGCTGGAGACATTGATTAGTTATTTATTGACATTGATGCATTTGAAAGTTGTTTGCCACAGACGAGGTACAATGGAATAATGGAATAGGACAACTTGGATCACCACTCCATATAAATTCCCTTGATAAATAACTTTCATAGTAAAGACGGACATTTTTTGTGCCCGTTGTTCCATTGGTACAGTGAAATTTGTCAGGAGATTGTGATTTTTCATCACTAGCCTCTTCAGAATTATCTAGATGTTTCCTCTTCAAAAATCGCCACATTGGATGGGCAGACATTTTTGTAAAAAGTAAAAAATAAAATAAAAATAAATAAAAAATAACCATAACATACTTAAATTTTTAAAATTCATATAATATCCCTAAATGACGGGTAAATTTACTCAATAACGTGTGTGAACGAGGGAGTGCACCAGCACGCCAGGAAGCACAGACACAACTGATGGAGGCCTTGTATGCGTCCTGTACTCAAGTGAGTCACTTGATGATACACGAATCCGTCACATACAGCTCCTGTCCACTGACCACTAAAGGCGGTTTCACACTGGTGCCGTATAGGTGTCTCTTAATATATTCTGTATGATTATTATACGTTTAAATGATATAACAGGTTTAATACATTATTATAATACCCAAGAATTTTCAAAGAATATGCCGTACGTGCATAGTAAAATTACGAATGTGGAATTAAACACAAAAATTATTCAAAAATGCATTTACATAAGACTTGCATATTTATCAAAATTTATCTCGGAACCCCTAGCGACCTCCACACCTGCGGTGCTCTTCACACCAACTCCAAGGCCGAGGCACTGATTACCTCACCTTTTGTATATAGTTCTACTGTCTTCAAGTTTTGTCCTAGAATTTGTATTGATAAAGCCACTGGAGGGCGAAACGTCTACAACAAAGATACCCAGATGTTGCACATGTGTCTAATTTTCAACCCTAGGGTTCTGGGAAACCCCGGTTGAGAAGCACTTGTATAGACCGTAGACAGTGATTCTCAACCAGCGGTAAATTTACGCCTTGTGGATAAAAAATTACATGGCAAAGGGTAAATGTTTGTGTGCTAGTTTTGTGCAAAACCTGAATAATTTATTTTTTCTGACCTTGTTTTTCTGTCCCTTTATGACGGCGATAATTTTTTTGTATGGAAGTAAGGGGTTAAATGGGGAAGTAAGGAGATAAATGGGGAAATATATCAAGCCGAGGGGGTTAATGATGGTGGAAAAGTTGAGAATCTCTGCGGTGTAGAGCATCTTATTGTTAATATATGGACAGTGGTTTCAGCCCCTGGTCCACCCTTGTTTATTCATTGACAGTTGTTTATTACAACTTAAGTTGAGTTCATATATATATATATATATATATATATATATATATATATATATATATATATATATATATATATATATATATATATATATATATATATATATATATATATATATATATATATATATATATATATATATATATATATATATATATATATATATATATATATATATATATATATATATATATATATATATATATATATATATATATATATATATATATATATATATATATATATAATATATATATATATATATATATATATATATATATATATATATATATATATATATATATATATATATATATATATATATATATATATATATATATATATATATATATATATATATATATATATATATATATATATATGAGGTATCGGGAAGATGGAGAGAATATTTTGAGGTGTTGTTAAATGTTGATGAAGACAGGGGAAGCTGTGATTTCGTGTGTAGGGCAAGGAGGAATAACATCTTGTAGGAGTGTGGAAGAGCCAGTTGTGAGTGTGGGGGAAGTTCGTGGGGCAGTGGGTAGAATGAAAGGGGGTAAGGCAGCTGGGATTGATGGGATAAAGATAGAAATGTTAAAAGCAGGCGGAGATATAGTTTTGGAGTTGTTGGTGCTATTATTTAATACATGTATGGAAGAGGGTAAGGTACCTAGGGATTGGCAGAGAGCATGTATTGTTCCTTTGTATAAAGACAAAGGGGACAAAAGAGAGTGTAAAAATTATAGGGGAATAAGTCTGTTGAGTATACCTGGTAAAGTGTATGGTAGAGTTATTATTGAACGAATTAAGAGTAAGACGGAGAGCAGGATAGCAGATGAACAAGAGGGCTTTAGGAAAGGTAGGGGGTGTGTAGACCAAGTGTTTACAGTGAAACATATAGGTGAACAGTATTTGGATAAGGGTAAAGAGGTTTTTGTGGCATTTATGGATTTGGAAAAGGCGTATGATAGGGTGGATAGGGGGCAATGTGGCAGATGTTGCAGGTGTATGGAATAGGAGGTAGGTTACTGAAAGGAGTGAAGAGTTTTTATGAGGATAGTG
The DNA here is from genome assembly GCA_009830355.1 of Cherax destructor. Classification (NCBI taxonomy): domain Eukaryota; kingdom Metazoa; phylum Arthropoda; class Malacostraca; order Decapoda; family Parastacidae; genus Cherax; species Cherax destructor. The sequence goes on from WNWK01016845.1 coordinate 17,532, forward strand.
AGGCTCAGGTTAGAGTGTGTAGGAGGGAGGGGACTATTTCCCAGCAAAAGTGGGCCTTAGACAAGGATGTGTGATGTCACCATGGTTGTTCAATATATTTATAGATGGGTGTGGGGTTAAAAGATAAAAAATCAAATACAAAGTGGGAGTTGTCACAGTTGCATTTTGCTGATGACACTGTGCAGAGGTTGGTGGATGAATTTGGTAGGGTGGTAAAAGAAGAAAATTGAAAGTGAATATAGGAAAGAGTAAGGTGATGAGGATAACAAAAGATTAGGTGACTAAAGATTGATATCAGATTGGAGGGAGAGAGTATGGAGGAGGTGAATGTATTCAGATATTTGGGAGTGGACATGTCAGCAGATGGGTCTATGAAGGATGAGGTGAATCATAGAATTGATGAGGGTGAAAGGGTGAGTGGAGCACTTTGGAGTCTGTGGAGACAAAGAACTTTGTCCATGGAAGTAAAGAGGGGAATGTATGAGAGTATAGTTATACCAACACTCTTATATGGGTGTGAAGCATGGGTGATGAATGTTGCAACGAGGAGAAGGCTGGAGGCAGTGGAGATGTCATGTCTGAGGTCAATGTGTGGTGTGAATATAATGCAGAGAATTCGGAGTTTGGAAATTAGGAGGAGGTGCGAGATTACCAAAACTATTATCCAGAGAGCTGAGGAGGGGTTGTTGAGGTGGTTCGGACATGTAGAGAGAATGGAACGAGACAGAATGACTTTGAGAGTGTATAAATCTGTAGTGGAGGGAAGGGGTAGGAGTCGGCCTAGGAAAGGCTGGAGGGAGAGGGTAAAGGAGGTTTTGTGTGCGAGGGGCTTGGACTTCCAGCAAGCATGTGTGAACGTATTTGATAGGAGTGAATGGAGACAAATGGTTTTTAATACTTGACGTGCTGTTGGAGTGTGAGCAAAGTAACATTTATGAAGGGATTTAGGGAAACCGGCAGGCCGGACTTGAGTCCTGGAGATGGGAAGTACAGTGTCTGCACTCTGAAGGAGGGGTGTTAATGTTGCAGTTTTATAACTGGCAAGACAGTGATGGAGTGAATGATTACGAAAGTTTTTCTTTTTTGGGCCACCCTGCCATGGTGGGAATCGGCCGATGTGTTAATATATATATATATATATATATATATATATATATATATATATATATATATATATATATATATATATATATATATATATATATATATATATTATATATTATATATATATATATATATATATTATATAATATAATATATTATATATATATATATATATATATATATATATATATATATATATATATATATATATATATATATATATATATATATATATATATATATATATATATATATATATATATATATATAATATATATATATATATATATATATATATATATATATATATATATATATATATATATATATATATATATATATATATATATATATATATATGAACTCAACTTAAGTTGTAATAAACAACTGTCAATGAATAATCAAGGGTGGACCAGGGGCTGAAACCACCGTCCATATATTAACAGTATACCTGGAGAGAGTTCCAGGGGTCAACGCCCCTGCGGCCCGGTCTATGACCAGACCTCTTGTTGGATCAGAGCCTAATCAACCAGGCTGTTACTGCTGGCAGCACGCAGTCCAAAGTACGAACCACAGCCTGGCTGGTCAGGTACCGACTTTAGGTGCCTGTCCAGTGCCTGCTTGAAGACAGCCAGGGGTTTGTTGGTAATCCCCCTGATGTATGCTGGGAGGCAGTTGAACAGTCTTGGGCCCCTGACACTTATTGTGTTGTCTCTCAACGTGCTAGTGGCACCCCTGCTTTTCATTGGGGGGATGTTACATCGTGTGCCGATTGGGTAAAACTTGCAATTTTGGTAATAATTTCCCAAAATCATTCTGAATCTAACCAAAAATATATATTTCATTGTGTTTGTTTTTTAAATTATTGTAAACTTGTCAAAAATATATTTAGTAGGATGAAGCTAAATTAAATTGAGCTCCTTATAATAAGGTTAGGTAAGTTTTCTAAGGTTCCTTTGGTACAAAATTATTAATATTTTTAAACGTATAAGAGGAAATTTTAGAAAAGACTTAATTTTAAATGAGTTCTTGCTAATTAACCAGTTTTACCTCTTCAGCAGTCAGCAGGTTTCAAACCCACGTCAGGGAAGACTGGCAATACTTCCCAGGTGGCGTTCTAGGCCAGTGGTTTTCAACCAATGGTCAGCGGACAGGTGCCGGTCCACATAAATTTTTTGCCGGTCCGCAAAAAAGTTATTAACAAAAAAAAACCACAATACCGTGACTGGAAGTGTAAATGGTGCAAGTCGGACCGGAACGTCGTCGTAAGCTCCTCTCTTCTATATGCGTTTTTTTTTGTGTGTAAAAAGTTGTTGTCTGAGCCTCAGTCATGAACGGGACAGCGCAGCCTGTGACTACGAGTATATATACACACATCGTTTAGTGTTTATTCAGACTTGTGTCTAAAACATGTATTAATCACTTCCTGCTTATATTGTGTTGTGGTACAATGAAACTTCTCTATAGCGGACACTGGTGGGGACGCAATAAGTGTCCATTATGGAGTCGTTGGTGTACATAAAACTGTTCAAATGAAAAAAAAATCTGAACAGATTTTTTTTATATACCAACGCCTCCATAACGGACACTTATTGCGTCTCCACCAGTGTCCTCTATAGAGAAGTTTCACTGTATTTCGGAAAGAAAATTATTTCTTGGGTCATTGTGATGTAGAATTTGAAACCCTACAAAATGGAGACAAAAAAAAGGCAAACATCAAAACTTTGTAACTTTGTTTAGAAGCAAAAACAACAGTCGGGAGGGAAGTAGTGACAACAGGGACAGAGAGACGAGCACGAGTGTTGCAAGTTTAGAAGACACAAGCACGAGTGTTGCAAGTTTAGAAGACACAAGCACGAGTGTTGCAAGTTTAGAAGACACAAGCACGAGTGTTGCAAGTTTAGAAGAACAAGCACGAGTGTTGCAAGTTTAGAAGAGACAAGCACGAGTGTTGCAAGTTTAGAAGACACAAGCACGAGTGTTGCAAGTTTAGAAGACACAAGCACGAGTGTTGCAAGTTTAGAAGAGACAAGCACGAGTGTTGCAAGTTTAGAAGAGACAAGCACGAGTGTTGCAAGTTTAGAAGAGACAAGCACGAGTGTTGCAAGTTTAGAAGACACAAGCACGAGTGCTGCAAGTTTAGAAGAGACAAGCACGAGTGTTGCAAGTTTAGAAGACACAAGCACGAGTGTTGCAAGTTTAGAAGACACAAGCACGAGTGTTGCAAGTTTAGAAGAGACAAGCACGAGTGTTGCAAGTTTAGAAGAGACAAGCACGAGTGTTGCAAGTTTAGAACAGACAAGCACGAGTGTTGCAAGTTTAGAAGACACAAGCACGAGTGTTGCAAGTTTAGAAGAGACAATCACGAGTGTTGCAAGTTTAGAAGACACAAGCACGAGTGTTGCAAGTTTAGAAGACACAAGCACGAGTGTTGCAAGTTTAGAACAGACAAGCACGAGTGTTGCAAGTTTAGAACAGACAAGCACGAGTGTTGCAAGTTTAGAACAGACAAGCACGAGTGTTGCAAGTTTAGAAGAGACAAGGAAAAAGAAATGTGTTGATACTTGCGAATGTCCGACTGCAACTAAGAAAAAAGAAAAGGAAACTTTGTTAGCCATTACGATAAGTAGAACTTATTGCTTAGTTTCACTGTAGCCGCTAGCAGTGAACTATCGCCGCTAGCAGTGAACTATCGCCGCTAGCAGTGAACTATCGCCACGGCCATTATGTGTAGTATGTTTCGAAATTCTATCAAATGACGCTATGAAACTTTCCAAACTTGCTCTTCATTTGCGTTCAATTCATAGCGATCTCACAGATAAGCCACTGCATAGCGATCTCACAGATAAGCCACTGCATAGGATCTCACAGATAAGCCACTGCATAGCGATCTCACAGATAAGCCACTGGATTGTTCTGATAGATTACACAACCAGATGAAAAGTTAGAAAATTCAAATGAGGAAGATGGCGACTAGTGACAAGTCGCTGCTTCAAGTGTCTTATTTAGTTGCTCTTCCAATCTCTAAAGCGACAGTAACGTTCACTGTTGGTGAAGAGATAGCAAAGCCTTGCACCTTAGATGTCGCTCGGGAAATTTTGGGTTCTCAAGCCGCTCAAAAACTAGAGGCTATACCGCTTTCGGACAGCGCCATTCAGAGGAGAAATGTTGACATTGAAAAAATGGTATTGTGATACCGACAAGAAGTGAAAAAAGACACTTATGTATAGTTCAGGATATTTATTAAAGGAAACGTGTCGCCACTCGTGGCTTCTTTACGACGGAACCCATTGGACCAGGTTAATAGCAAGTTTAGTAAACAACTTAGAACCTTACTGAGAGGTAATGATAAATTTATTAAACAGTTTTCGGCGAGATCTGTGACACTCTCTTACATGTACGGTTTGATTAAAACCCTCAAGCCCGGTTTTCCAGCTAGACCCATTATTAATTATTAGCTCTGTCAGACCTATAATTAGTTCTGGAGGATCGTCATCATATGCCTTGTCAAAATGGTTGGTAAAAATATTAACTCCTTTGCTTGGCAACATTTCTGAAGCCCACTTAAAAAATAATGTTGATTTCATCGACAAATTACAAAATATCAACATATCTAATGATTTTACACTTGTTAGTTTTGATGTCACTGCGTTGTTGACGAGACCCTGTCCCCGACTTGCTGTCTTATCTGCTAGAAGAATTAGATAAGTTATCTTTGTCTTTTATAAAAATACCATTATTGAATTGATTAAGTTGTGTGTAGTTAATTGCAAATTTGAGTTTGAGGGAAATACTATGTTCAACAAGAGGGAATGGCTATTGGTAATCCTTTGTTTCCATTATTGAACAATCTGTATATTGGATTTTTCGAGGCCAGACTGTTGAAAGATATCCTGCAAGTTTTGCTTTAATTTTTTTTTATTTTACAATTGCTCTCGCGAATTTTTTTTTCTTAGTAAGTTTTTTTTAACTTAACCTTAAACTAATTAATGATCATTATAATTATTGTAATGAAGACTATATGCATCGTCTTTATTCCATCATCATAATCATCTTAGATATATCACTACGATGATCGTAACCGTATTGTATATGCTGATAGTGATTGTGATGATGACACTGATTATGATGATAGTGGTAATATTGATGATGCAAATAGTGATAATGACTTATCATCACTAAGTTCACAATCATCATTAAAATTATCCATATATTTTCGATCATCTTCAACAACACTAATCGACTATAATTATGAATGTTATCAATACAATTATGATCATAATCATCAAATAAAATAAACCACACCCACATGAACGCCACTCGACATTCTTAGAGACTACCAAAAAAATGCACATATCGCCCTTATCTTCACACATTTTCTTTACCAATGTTATTCATCAAATTATGTAAAGTCTACTTTTCTCTTGGGATGTTTTACTCACTGGTTCACCAGTATATTTACACTTTATGGTCATGTAATACAGAATTTTGGGAAAAGTTGAAGCTCTTCACAATCTTTTTCTCCAAATCCTTCGTTCTGAAGTCTTTCCAAACAAATTAAAATCTTAAGTCAGATTGCAAACCCCTTTCAAGAAGTGGGCACACAGGGAGATCAAGAAGTGGGCACACAGGGAGATCAAGAAGTGGGCACACAGGGAGATCAAGAAGTGGGCACACAGGGAGATAAAGAAGTGGGCACAAAGGGAGATCAAGAAGTGGGCACAAAAGGAGATCAAGAAGTGGGCACAAGGGAGATCAAGAAGTGGGCACACAGGGAGATCAAGAAGTGGACACACAGGGAGATCAAGAAGTGGGCACACAGGGAGATAAAGAAGTGGGCACAAAGGGAGATCAAGAAGTGGGCACACAGGGAGATCAAGAAGTGGGCACAAAGGGAGATCAAGAAGTGGGCACACAGGGAGATCAAGAAGTGGGCACACAGGGAGATCAAGAAGTGGGCACACAGGGAGATAAAGAAGTGGGCACAAAGGGAGATCAAGAAGTGGGCACACAGGGAGATAAAGAAGTGGGCACAAAGGAGATCAAGAAGTGGGCACACAGGGAGATAAGAAGTGGGCACAAGGGAGATCAAGAAGTGGGCACACAGGAGATCAAGAAGTTGGCACAAGGGAGATCAAGAAGTGGGCACACAGGGAGATCAAGAAGTGGGCACACAGGGAGATCAAGAAGTGGGCACACAGGGAGTTTCCTCCTGGTAAATATTCATGTTTTGTGAGATAGATAAATAAATCTTATCCACCGGAAGTAAGAAGAGATGATAGTGTGTTTGCTGAGGTTCCTGAGACACCATAAAGATGCTCGCCATGTACACAAGACCAACACAGACTAGATAAACAGGCTGGAAATAACTATCCGAAAGAGATGTACATAGACAAGAGAAGGCAAGAGTGTTTTTGATGTTTTCTGACATCAGAATAAACGGGATGAAAATATAATAATGAAGAGGATAGTGTTAAAAATAATACTAGCAATGATGGTGATGATGATGTTAATGATAATGGGGTGATGATGATGTTAATGATAATGGGGATGATGATGATAGTAATGAAGATCACTTACATAACTAGCTATCTCAGAACTAATAGGTGAAAGCTTTGTATCGCATAAAATACAGTACTATTTTTCCTTTAAATAGCTGTTTACTTAGACCGGCACCCATAACCATTCATCACACCATAACACATCACCTTCACACTACTGAAATTCAAATAACAAAATGTGCTTATAGATTCTACCCTTCAAATTAACACTTACAACTTCAGTATCAGCGTCTGTACCATGATGTGTCACCGCCCTCAACCCACTATCCATATCAGCGTCTGTACCATGATGTGTCACCGCCATCAACCCACCATCCATATCAGCGTCTGTACCATGATGTGTCACCGCCATCAACCCACCATCCATATCAGCGTCTGTACCATGATGTCACCGCCATCAACCCACCATCCATATCAGCGTCTGTACCATGATGTGTCACCGCCATCAACCCACCATCCATATCAGCGTCTGTACCATGATGTGTCACCGCCCTCAACCCACCATCCATATCAGCGTCTGTACCATGATGTGTCACCGCCATCAACCCACCATCCATATCAGCGTCTGTACCATGATGTGTTACCGCCATCAACCCACCATCCATATCAGCGTCTGTACCATGATGTGTCACCGCCATCAACCCACCATCCATATCAGCGTCTGTACCATGATGTGTCACCGCCATCAACCCACCATCCATATCAGCGTCTGTACCATGATATGTCACCGCCATCAACCCACCATCCATATCAGCGTCTGTACCATGATATGTCACCGCCATCAACCCACCATCCATATCAGCGTCTGTACCATGATGTGTCACCGCCATCAACCCACCATCCATATCAGCGTCTGTACCATGATATGTCACCGCATCAACCCACCATCCATATCAGCGTCTGTACCATGATGTGTCACCGCCATCAACCCACCATCCATATCAGCGTCTGTACCATGATATGTCACCGCCATCAACCCACCATCCATATCAGCGTCTGTACCATGATGTGTCACCGCCATCAACCCACCATCCATATCAGCGTCTGTACCATGATATGTCACCGCCATCAACCCACCATCCATATCAGCGTCTGTACCATGATGTGTCACCGCCATCAACCCACCATCCATATCAGCGTCTGTACCATGATATGTCACCGTCATCAACCCACCATCCATATCAGCGTCTGTACCATGATATGTCACCGCCATCAACCCACCATCCATATCAGCGTCTGTACCATGATGTGTCACCGCCATCAACCCACCATCCATATCAGCGTCTGTACCATGATATGTCACCGTCATCAACCCACCTTACAGATTTCTTTTAATTAAGTCATTTCGATCATGGGTGTGAATAGTGTCTAACATTACATCTCCTCTTTCTTATCCTCCTCCTCCTCTCTCTCCTATTACTTCTCTACCATTTCCTCTAACTTTTTCTCCACCACCACTGCTTCCTCGAATATCACCTACTACTTCTCCACTTCCTCTTTCTTTTCCTTCTTCTATTCCACAACTTCTTCCTCTGATGTCATCTACTAATTCTCCTCTCCAACTTCCTTTACCTTATCTTCCTTTTCCTACTTTATCTCTACTTTAAATTCCACAGCCTCTTCCTCCTTTTCTGCTCTCTTCTTTTGCATTATCCTCCTTCTACATCTTCTCTTTCCATGTCTCCTCATGTTCCTTGGAACAATATCTTTCCCTTTTCATATTTAAGTCAGACACAAAATTTCTCACTCCAGCTCCATTACATTGGATGAAGACTTTATTTACTTATATCCACTAATTAAATCCATCTGGTTCCAGCTCTTTTGATTATACGAGTATGTTTACATAATTCTGCTTTCTTACATTAAACTTTTCTGAAGTAGATGTGGAATCTACCATCAAAAATTTCCCTACTTTCTTCCAAAAGCTCGTAACATTCCTATCTCCAGTAGATGGGGAGTAATTATGCCATCAGTCACTTTACTTTTTCCTCTAACAAAGAACCTGATTCTTTGAATCACATTTTCTTATCTCCTAACTGAGATACTAAGAGAAGTCTCTTACCTTCTTTCATTAAGATCATCTTGCTTCATTTCTTTATATATTAAGTTTTTTTATTTTCAATGGCGGATTTAGAGGTCCAGGGTCCCTAAGTGGAACAATATTCAAGAGGACATATGTTGATCTCAGCTTCTGCACTAATCGAGATTAAAATTTTGATTAAAGACCCAGACGAATGAATATTTTGTGACTGCCACTGGTCCCAAGCATAAATGTTGCATATAAATTGTTTTTTTTTTTAAATAAATATACAAGAAAGAGGGAAACAGCTAATAGAATTGCATTTTCTTTTCAGAATGAAAAAAAAGTGTCTTTAATAGATAAATAAATATTTTTGAGGTTCGCCGTGGACCCTGATTATCCACAAACCAACAAACTATAAAGACAGTGCTGTAACTTAGGAATGCAAATGATTTAGGTGGTCCCCCCTCAGTAATTAGGACCCGAAGCAGCCACTTAGAATGCTAATAGGAAAATCCACTACTATTTATTTCTTAATTTCAAATTTCTATTAGATAGCTTTCACGTTCATCTTCTAAGTGATAATACAAACAAAAGCTCTTCCTTGAATTAACCCATTCCTAAACATACATATATTAGTGTCAATCCTTTACTCAGAGTAAATTGGTTTTCTAATCTTTGACAATATATTCTTTAAAGACGTTTTCTAGTCATCATAATTCAAAACTACTTATATCTTCAGTTTAATTTTTGGTGTTCACGTTTGAGGCATTTAATTTTTAAATTGTTGGGATTTGTCATAGAATGTATTTTTTTTTTCATATAAAAGGACAATGATTTTAAAAAAAAATAAAGATAGTTTCCATAAAAAATATAACATTTTTTTATAAAAAATATTTTTTTTAATAAATGTGATGTTTTTCATGAAATAAAATATTTTTTATTTTGTTTAAAAAGTTAAGTGTTCTCAGAAAATAAGAAAAACAACATATTTTGATATAAGATTTATTTGTTATTTTTTTCCAGAAAACATTACAGCTTCGCATCTATGGTTTTTACGGAAGGAGATTAGAATAATATTCAACCACTTCATTATTACCGATCCTTTCGTGTCAAAGAACTGTATACGTATTAGTTCTTGATCACATATTAGTAAGGAAACTTTAAATATTTTCATTTACATCCCTTGAAGGGGTTTTCACCATTAAAAAAATCTTATATAAGAACGGTTTTCTTCATTTGGAATATATTATTTTACCTGCATCTCTAGTATCATCAAGAAGTTTTAAAATAACTCTATGTAAATGTGTTATAACATTTAAGAATAAGGAGAATATCAAACCTCTGAAGAATTAAAAATGAGCTGCATGAGTTATGTTGAGGTTCTTTTAAAAAATGTATCCCATTGTATATTGACTCCTCTCTCTTTTACCAGATCGTTCAGATTGCCCACAACTTCTTGTTTGATTCGCTGAACAGCCCTTGAGGTGTACGAGTGTGCTGGAAGAGACCTCTGGTGGCAATACTGCAAAATTTTATTTTCACCAAGATGGCTGACGGGTACAGACAGAGGGTCAATACTGTGTGCATCGACGTTCTTCAAGGGGCGATATACCCCATGAATGCTGACGTGTTGCTGCCTGCCATGCTGAGGGACATGTATGGTATCTCCCATGATTAATTGTATTGGATATCGTTGAATGGCACTATGAGGATTTTTGTGAAATTCGCCTGCAGTGCCACATATGAGAGGATTGTCGACGCCTATCAGGACCAGAGGAAAGTTGTATCGACAGGTTTGGAGGTACGTCTCTGTGACGTTTCGACGACGTATAAATGGATTAGAATTCGTAATGTACCCTTCGAGGCCAGAGAAGTGGACATCAGGGAGGTGTTCCAGTAGTACGGGATTATACACGCCGTCAACGTAAGAAGATGGTCCCAGGGCATATATGCTGGGATGCTGGAGGGATCATTCTCCCTCAAGATGTCTTTACGAAGGCAAATCCCTTTGTATGTAATGATGGACATTTTCCGTATGCAGGTTTTTGTGACGTACGTTGGTCAGGTGAGGACGTGCCAACTGTGTGGGATGATGGGGCATATGGCGTTGGATTGCGAACGGAGACAGGACAATCTGCAATGGCATCACAGTGTTGTGGAGAGGACCATGGATGCACTTGAGGCAGGGAGCGGCGTGGTTCAGGGTGGTGTGCAGTAGGACGTCGATGAGGTGGTGCCTGGTGGCAAGTGGAGTGAGGCAATGGAGGAGGCTGAGGTGGATGTGACTATGCTACCATCGGTAACACAGCTGGGGAAGTCTATGACACCTCAGTTGGGTGAGGTGAAGGATGTTGCGGAGGTGGATGTAGTATTACAGGATTTGGGGGAAATCCTGGGTAGTCTTGAGACTAAGGGTGAGGTGTGTGAGGTGAATGGACTTGTGGATAAGGGAGAGGCACCTGGTGAGGAGAGGGGAGATGCAGATAGAGGTATCATTCCAAGGTTGCAGAGGGTGGTCGAGGTGGAAGTCTACAGGGTTGAGACGATGGAGGTGATGGAGTCGAAGAGTGAATCCCATAAGAGGCTGGGAGGAGAGGACGAGGATGATGTCTTGACTCCGGGCCAGAGAACTGGTAAGAAAGCGTGGGCAGAGGTGGCCAGGATGGTGATAGGGCAGGAAGAGTGGGGAGGGGGCTAGGGGGATGGGAAGGGGGTTAATGGAAGTGCCAAGGTGTGTAAGCCTGTGGAGAAGAGACAACCGAAGCAGAGAGGGAAACCAATGCTGTTGTGTTCAGGTGTCTGAGCATGAATGTGAATGCCTCAAGAATGATGTCAAGAGAAGATGGGTCGAAGTTACGTTGCGACGAATGTGTATAGATGTATGTTTCCTTCAGGAACATAATTATAGGTGTGGGAGGGATTTAGAGTTGCGGGGTTATAGGGTGTTTATGGGCTGTTCGGAACAGCCCATAAACATGAGTCCAGCTCTTTACTTTGACATCATGGGAGGAGGGGTGGGGAGGGTAGTCAGGGTGGAGGGTTGGTAGGGCGAGACTTGGGAATGTTTTATATGCGTTTACATGCCTGCGGATCCAACACGTAGTGTAAAGGAAGAATTTGTATGGAGCGAGTTGGTGTACGCATTCCGGGGGATCCTGAATGTAGCTGTCATCGCAGGGGATTGGAACTGTGTAATCAGGGAAAAGGATGTAGAGCCAAGAGGGGCAGGTTACATGTTGGGAGCTTTACATGAGGTGTTGGGAGCAGTGGGCGTGGTGAATGTGGTTCGGGGTGGGGTAGAGTCGCTGGAGCATACTTCTTTTAGGTAAGGTTATGCTGCGCGGCTTGATTGGGTGTATGTGTCGCAAACAGTAGAGGTAGTTAAGGATGAAAGTATGGATGCGGGGTTCTCTGATCATAGGGGTGTTATAGCTGAGGTGGGGTGGGTAGGAGCGGTGCATGTGTGTCAGAGTTACTGGAAATTAAATGTAAGTTTGTTGAATAGGGTGGGTGGTAAGGGGAATTTTTCTGAATGGTGGGTGGGGTTGTGGGGTTGGGTTGTGGGGTGGGGGAAGGGGATCAGTGATATGGTGGGGTGGTGGGCCACATGTGGAAAGGTGGCAATATAGGGATTTTATGAACGTGAGGGTAGAGAAGCAGCGAGATTTAGGTATGGGTATCAGCGTTATTTGGAGGGTCAGTTGAGGGAGTGTTATGGGGGGAGGGCTCTCTCAGGAGGAGGTTGCAGATTTGCATGGCAAATTAAGGGACATACAAAACGAGTGTTTCCAGACGCTTAGGGTTCGGAGTGGACTTGAGGATGTTTTATGGGACGATAGGGCATCGGCTGTGGTGTTTAGGCGTTTCCAAAATGCAGAGAGAGCATGCTGATATTGTCCTTGAAAGTCAAAGAAAAATTGGGAGGGTACTGCATGGGGCAGATATTGAGGACTACTGAGGGCATGAGTGGGTATGCCAAGTATTGGTTTGGGCATAAATATCGGAAGATGGATGGTGTTGGAGGGTATTGTTGAAAGGCTGGGAGACGAGGATCGAAATGAGTTGGAAGGGGCCATCATTGAGGAGGAGGTTTGGAGGGCGGTGCAGGGGTTACGTTTGGGGAAGGCACCTGGGATTCATGGTATACCTGGGGATTTGTATGTCACTCATTGACACGTGTTGCAGGGGGGTATTATTGCAAGTTTTTAATGGGATGAAGGGTGCGGGTTTAATGGAAGAAACGCAAAGGACCGGGGTAGTGGTGTTAGTGCCTAAGGGAAAGGATGAAGGGACTTTGAGAGGGTACAGAGCCATAGCTAATTACATCATTTCAGACCCCCAAAAATACACTTATAAAAGCATTTACAATAATAAACTAACATAAAAGTGTGAGTTTTGGAGTGTTCGAATAGCGAGGGTCCACTGTATAATTATACTTATTTCTTTTGCCTAGGATTATTCCTATACCATTTGGCCTAGGATTATTCCTATACCTTTTTGCCTAAGATTACTCCAATTTGCCTAAGATTTTGATATCTGTTCCATGTGTTTATTAGTGCAGTTTGTTAAGAAGTGGTTGCTTGGGTTCGTACTTTATATGAGGGTGCGATGGTGCGGGTGCAGGTAAATGGGAGGGTGGGGGCTGCTCTGGGCATGGGAAGGGGTTTGCAACAGGGGTGTCCCCTGTCGCAGATACTCTTTGCTTGCCTGCAGGACCCCTTTTATAGGCTGGTGAGCAAGGGGGTATGGGAGGAAGTAGGGGACTCAACTGGTAGGCCAGGAATTGATGGCTATGTTGACGATACAACCATCATCTTCGTCAGGGGTATGGAAGGGTTGCAAAACGTTAATAGGATAGTTGAGATTTTCGGGAGGGCCACGGGTATGAGGGTTAATAGGGGGAAGTCCAAACTTTTGGAGGTAGGCACCTGGGTAGGGGGTGCATTGGGGAGTAGGTGGTGGTGGACTTGCATAGATAGAATAAAAATTTGTTGGGTAGTATTTAGTCATGACCCTTTGTTAGCTAGAGGCGTTAATTCGTCAGATGTGGTTGAGGAGGCCATGGCTAGGATGGGTTGGAGGGCGGAGGATGTCACTTTGCAGCATGGGGTATCGACTTATGACAATACAATCGTTCCTACCAAGGGGGAGGTATGATGTCAGACGAGTTGAACACACGTAGGGTAGGGGATGTGGGTAGGAGTCAGGTTAGGTGCATGGATGTGATTTGGTGGCGTGAAAACCTTTTGTAGAACTGTAACATACCTAGTTGAAGCAATGGTAGATGTCTAACAAGTGTGTGTGGCTCTGGGTGCATTATCATATTGCCATCTATTATTATGTGGTGGCGTTTCTATGTTATATTGGGTTTGCCTATTGTAGCAGAAGCTCGTACGTTGTGTACAGATTAAAGTCGGGACATAATGATGTAGTGATAACAGTTACTTGGTTATGTAATATGTCATGAGTGGTATGACTTAAACAAAATGTACCTTTTTTCCATTGTATGTGCCTCGATATTCAGAGTTCATTTACGATGGCATGTTCCCTGTACAACTCATATGGATATCCTATTATAGGAGGACGAAGTGTGCGGGTGCACTGACTTTACACTGTTTCTAGGGTGTTATGTTAATGTATTAAGTTGTATGTGGTTCGATAATATTGTATTATAACTAGGTTACTAGGTATTTAATATATGTTAGGTACAGGTTGGGTTTTATCGTCAGCGGAGGTTCCCTGGTAAATGTACAGTTGTGTGTTTGTGATTAAACATTTTTGCCTATTATGGGTTTTGTCATCTGCTGCCTTGAGGTGGTGGTTTATGCATTAGAGGCCGACATTGTATTAGACGGTAGATTAATTGAGCTTTGAGCTCTTCTTGGTACTGTGTTTTAGTGAGGCATTCTATGTATTATACCATGATGTTTGTATTTCTGTCATATCTATCATATCAATCACATATTTTGTAGGTATCTTGTTATCGTTATGTTAGGGTGCGTTGGTTGTGACGCGAAGTTGGCCTTATATCCTCGTTATCTATTGTTGAGCTGTGCAGTCATGTTCAGCTTTGTATATTCTTTGTTGGTGTAATTAAGCTCGGTTGAGCAATATATTTATAAATTCTATGACCTATGTTGTATCTTTATGTATTGTCTTTTGACAAGTGATGTACGTTCTTAAATAAAATATAAAAACAAAAAACTTCTTGTATAATCCAACTTTTTATTTTATTCTGCTTTTTGTGTGCTTCATCTCTTCTCAAGACATGATTTGCCCATTCAAAAAATACATTCTCAGGCAAATTTTTCACTCACCAATGCCTCGTCACTTCCATGTTTACATATATATTACTTTTTCACTAACCTACCTCACTCGAACCTCTTATATCCTATGCATGAGAGATGGTATCTTTTTCTATGAACTGTCTTCATTATTTGTATTTCACCCATATTTCTCTCATTGCCTTCAGAAATATTTTGAAAATTAGTTATATTCTTCACGTAATCATATAAAAAGTATATTTAACAAAAAAGGCACAATACTGTGACTGGAACAGTACACACACAACCCGCACATATAAAATTTTCTTAGAGAGAAGGACAATGATGGGTTACTTCATCTCCCTATACCTACTGATGTCTTTCTTGATCTTATCCGCCTTTGTGTGGACTCTAATTCCTTTTCTTTTCAAGGTAAATATTATTCTCAAACCTTTGGTGTCGCCATGGGCTCTCTATCTCCTGTTCTTACTAATCTTTACATGGAATACTTCGAGACTGTCCTTCTTCCCACTATTGATGTACGTCCTTCACTCTGGCTCCGCTGTGTAGATGACATCTTTGCTCTTTGGCCTCATGACTCTAGTCTCTTCCAACCATTTCTTGATGCTCTTAATAATCTTGCCCCTTCCATTAAATTTAAAGTTGAGTGGGAATCTAATTCTTTGCTTCCTTTCCTTGATGTTCATGTCCACCGCTCAGATACAGGTTTTGCTTTTTCCGTGTACTACAAGCCTATGTACAGTGGCATGTACATTGACTACTTTTCTTATCATGCCTCCTCTGTCAAGAAAAGTTTTCTTATCTCCCTCTTTCTCCGTGCTCTCCGCATTTGTGATCCTCAGTTCCTTGAAGCAGAAATTTACACTCTTCATAATTCATTTTCCCGCCTTGGCTACCCTTCCCATTTCATAGACTCTGCTTTCTCTCGTGGCAAACGGACTTTCTTCTCTCCTAAACCCTCTACTCCTGGGAACTCTCCTGTCCTCTGCCTTCCCTACATATCTGGTCTCTCTAATCTCAACAACTCTCTCCGTTTCTTAGACATCAAACTTACCTTTCGCCAGACCAACACTCTTTGCACTAATCTAGTTCATACCTCCCCTCCCTCTATAGATTCTCCTGGTGTCTACACTATTTCTTGCTCCTCCTGTCCTCTTCAGTACTTTGGAGAAACTGGCCGATCTCTTTCTGACAGACTAAGGGAGCACAAAAATAGTGTTAGGCTTGCCGACACTAATAATGCTCTTTTATGTCATGTCAGAGATCACAGTCATCCTATTGACTGGTCTTCTGCTAAAACTGTCTACCCTATGTCCAACTTTCACAGTCGCCGTCTGGTTGAATCCTTCCTTATACACAATTTTCCCTGTATGAATCTTAGCCCTGGCTTTGTCTCTGTAGATGCTTTCCTCTCCCATTACATTGTTAAATGCTCCAAACTTCAGAACACCTGTGACTTAACCTGATTCCTTCCCCTTCTATCTCTTCCCCCTTCTCATCTTTCTCCTTTCTCCTCTGGGTTTTCTTTCTTTTCTTTTGCCTTGTATTTGTCCTTCTTTATTTTATTTTATTTTCATTTTCCCCTCTGTGTTCTTGTCCTTACCCTATGCGGGCCGCCAGCTTCATTGCAGTGCTCCTTTCCTAGAATATGACTGACTCCACTACTACTACTACCACTACCACTACTACTACTACCACTACCACTACTACCTCCATTATTACCCCTCCACCACTTTCTTGTGCCCTTCCCTGTCTGCCTGCCTATAAATATCCCGTCCACCTGTCCTTTGTGTTAGTGTGACTTTGTAAATGGTCCAAGTCGGACCGAAACGTCGTCGTAAGCTCCTCTCTTTTTTAAATGTGCGGGTTGTGTGTAAAAACTATATTCTTTACATACTGCATACTAATTAAACAAATTAATTTATTTTGGATGCCCCATCACATCCACCAAAGTCTATATATATATACTCTGCCCATCTCTAACTCTTCCCACCAGTCACCTACCCAAACCCTCTTAAGCATGTTTATACAGAATTATTTTCACACACTCCCACCAGTCTCTAGGTTAAGTTTATGGATAAGGTAGAAAAAAATGAGGCATAAGACGTATTTACCTGGGACTAGGATAGGTTATATTATTTACTGACTTGACAGTATCATATCTGGCAATGGGAGCGAACCTCTTATCTGCCTTAATATTGGGGGTAATTAAATTGACAATCATAGACAAGGACTTTACTAGCATTTACACGAAAGTTATTGACGTAATGAGAGAGAAGTGAGAGATCCTTTTATTATGTGATATTTGGCCAAAAGACGCTGTTAGAATTTAATGATTTTCCAGATCATTGATGTTAATTGCTGACTGGACAATTGGGATCTCTTATATTGCAGAAATTAAATGTATTCTGGGAAATGAGTGCATTGCAGCCACAGCTAGATCCATAGAAGGAAATGCTTGATTTAAACGAGAATTAATTAGAGGTATGGGTGTTTGAGGGAATATAATGGATTTTGCTAATATATATTAAAAAGGTTTTTATAAGTTTGTGAATATGGAGAATTTAGAAAAAAATGCTTATCAATGAAGCAAAGAAAATGTATCACTTAATTTCTAGCAAGGCGATGGAAACAAACTCAATTCATTAACGTCAAGACAAGGTAATAACAGAAACAGAAACAGGATAAACAAATGGTGAATGTCAGGGAAAGGGAGAGGGAGGGGGGGGAGGGGAGCCCTCAACTCCCCTGCTTAGAAAAATAAATAAAATGGAGAGCGAAGATTCACAACGCTCTAAACCACTGGTCCATACAATCCAACAAACAACTTGAGCCTAGCGAACTAGGCTTGCTTTAAGTTGCGAGGACATATGACGGTGATGTTGCCTCAGACCTAATTTCATTCTACTCCCCGTGAGAGAAAAAGTAGGACCTCTGAATGGACAGCTGACGGATAACGAACTGGAAATGTGTTCTCTATTTAATGATTATTTTCTTTACACAAGACGTTAATGAGCTTCCAGAAATTAACAATTATTCAGTTCCTGAAGAATTCAAATTAACTAATATTACTGTCACGAGGGACATGGTCATCAACCAGACAGATAAACTGAAACAAAATAAGTCCCCGGGACTTGACGAGTTGTTTTCCAGGGTACTTAAAGAATGCAAGATGGAACTTAATCAGCCATTAACGAACGTGCTTAATGCGTCCATCCTAACTGGAGTTGTGCCAGAGATGTGGAAGATAACTAATGTAGTTCCTATATTCAAATCAGTGGATAAGTCCATTCCCTCAAATTACCGCCCAATCAGCCTCACGCCTATAGTAGGCAAATTATTAGAATCAATTATAGCTGAAATTATTAGAAGTCACCTTGAAGAGCATAATTTGATTAATGAATCTCAGCATAGGTTCATGAGAGGTCGTTCCTACATGACAAATTTGCTGACGTTCTTCAATAAAACATTTAAGGCAGTAGAGTGTCTGCGCATCTTACTGACAAGGAGAATCGAATGTGCTCTATTTTTAATAATTATTTTCTCTCGGTTTTCACTCAGAAAGACACTAATAATATCCCAGTAATTAGGTTTTTTAGTGGGACTGATGAAGATAAATTATGTAATATCATATTCACTAGCGAAATGATTGTCAAACAAATAGACCGAGTGAAGCAAAATAATTCCCCGGGCCCTGATGACCTTTTTTCAAGGGTTCTTAAAGAGTGCAAAATGGAACTTTGTGAACCATTGACTAATATTTTTAATATATCTCTTCAAACAGGTTTAGTGTCTGATAGGTGAAGATGGCTAATGTAATTCCTATTTTTAAAGGAGGGGACAAGTCGTCACCGTCAAATTACCGCCCAATAAGCATCACCTCAATTGTAGGTAAATTATTAGTCAATTATAGCTGATATCATAAGAAGCCATTTTGATAAGCATAATTTGATTAATGATACTCAGCATGGATTCACGATGGGAAGTTCCTGCCTAAGTAATTTTTTAACCTTTTTCATTAAAGCTTTTGAGGCTCTGTGGAGACTTTTCTACTGTACTTCCGTTATTAGCTACCTGAGATTGGATGATGGCTTCCCTCGACTACGAGCAGCTATATCTCCAACTTAGCTAGAAGAGAAATTCAACGTTTGAAGGGTATATGCAAGGATTATCCCCGGAACAATGTCGCCGATGATCAGACCAACGAATGGATGCTAGTCGGATCTGAAGGGACAGAGCCCTACGACTATTGGTGTAATAAATATTTAAAGACCCTCCTTTCTCTTTACCCTTCCTGCTCATTTCTGTTTTTCCACTATACCTATTACTGTCCTTGTCATCTAGTGTCACTAGCTTTCCACTGTCCACCTTATTCTGCCTATTACTAGTTATCCTAGAACTTATAATATTACTACACTGGGACTTCACTGTTTTCCCCCCAAAACCCATACCACTAACTATTTCTAGTTTAAAGCCCTAACAGCTCCCTCCACTGCAGTTGCCAGTGCCCCCACCCCAGACCTGGATAAGTGAACCCCATCCCTGGCATACATGTCATTTCTGCCATAGAAGAGGTCCCAGTTGTCAATGAATGTAATGTTACTGAATTTTCCTTACAGTATTTGCCCAGCCAGCAATTGACACCAATTGCCCTGGACAGCCATTCATTTCCAACTCCTCTCCTTGGCAAAATACCACATATGACAGGGTTCCCACCCTTCTTCCTAATTATGTCTATTGCTGACCTAAACCTGCTAGTCAGGTCCTCACTCCTACGTCTGCCAACATCGTTGCCTCCAGCACTGAGACAGATAATAGGATTGCTCCCATTACCTCTCATGATGTCGTCCAGACGGCTAACAATATCCTCCATCCAAGCCCCAGGAAAGCAAACCCTCTGTCTCCTACTCCTATCATACAAACAAAAAGCCCTATCCATGTACCTAACCTGACTGTCCCCAACAACAACAATGTTTTTAACTTCCTTTGTGTCGTTCGTCGTGACGCTCCCAGAAGTCGACTGTAGATGAATGGTTCAGAGAACCGACAAGTTGTTAAATTAGACACATATGCAACACTTGGGTATCTTTATTGAGGAAACGTTTCGCCACACAGTGGCTTCATCAGTCCAATACAAAGAATAAAGTAGTAATTAAAGGAGGAGTTTGAGGTAATCAGTCCCTCGGCCTGGAGTCGATGTGTTCAGTCCATCAATCTTGAAGTAAATACAACATAAGGCAAATAGAAGTTGCTTATATACTGTATTGGACTGATGAAGCCACTGTGTGGCGAAACGTTTCTCAATAAAGATACCCAAGTGTTGCATATGTGTCTAATTTAACAACTTTCGGTTCTATTTGGCTTTAAAAGTTGGTAGTTTCATTCAAGATTGATGACTGAACAATCGACTCGGTCGAGGGAGCTGATTACCTCAAACTCTCCTGGTACATTGAACTTACATATTCTTTGTATTGACTGATGAAGCCACTGTGTGGCGAAACGTTTCCTCAATAAAGATACCCAAGTGTTGCATATGTGTCTAATTTAACAGAAGTCGACTCACATTCATCGGGTAGCACGGAGAATGGGTTATTGAAGCAAAGACCTTGGGTAGTTTCAAATTTAGGTTGGATAACTTCATGAGTGAAGAGGGGTTGGATTTGAGTGGGAATTGCACATGAGTAAATAGAATTATCAAAGCTTATTTGTTGGGTATCATTGAAGATTGGGTTGAACAAATATTCTGTTAGTGGGATGGATTGTGAAGGACTTGCCTAGTATGGGCCAACAGGCCTGCTGCAGTGTTCCTCCTTTCTTATATTCTTATGCAATTATTTTGTTAGTGGGGTGGATTGTTAAGGACTTGCCTAGTATGGGCCAACAGGCCTGCTGCAGTGTTCCTCCTTTCTATGTTAACATAAGAACATAAGAATGGAGGAACACTGCAGAAGGCCTACTGGCCCATACAAGGCAGGTCCTTATCAAAACCACCACTACCTAAACATTTATTCCCGTACTCACGACACAAATCAAACCCAGCCCCTCCCACTCATATATTTGTCCAATCTCTTTTTAAAGCCATCCAAGGTCCTAGCCTCTATCACAGTACTCGGAAGATTGTTCCACGCATCTACAACTCTGTTCGAAAACCAGTACTTACCTATGTCCTTTCTAAATCTAAATTTATCCAATTTAAATCCGTTATTTCTCGTTCTTACTTGGTTCGATATCCTCAGTATTTTATTAATATCTCCTTTGTTTATGCCCATCATCCACTTGTACACCTCGATGATATCTCCCCTCATTCTACGTCTCTCCAGAGAGTGGAGATTCAACGCTCTAAGTCTATCTTCATACGGGAGATTTCTTATACTGTAAATCATTTTAGTCATTCGTCTTTGTATGTTCTCCAATGAATCTATATCCATCCTGTAGTAAGGAGACCAAAACTGAGCTGCATAATCCAAATGAGGTCTCACTAGTGATGTATAGAGCTGTAAAATAACTTTTGGTCTTCTGTTGCTTATACTTCTTGAAATAAATCCTAGTAATTGTTAGCCTTATTGCCCCTACACTTAGGCACTGTTGTCTTGGCTTTAGATTTCTGCTTACCATGACTCCCAAGTCTTATAAGTGCGAAGTGGCTATATATACTGTAGTGGCGAGGAGAGGTGCGGAAGTCGTAGGTGTTATCACATTTGACGATTACGTAAAACCCTGTTCTTCACCATTCTCTTTGGATGGACTGATGAAGCCAATGTGGACTGACACATCGACTCCATGCATGGGACTGATTACCTCAAACTCATCCTCTTCTACACCTTTCTACTTTGTATTGACTGATGAAGCCACTGTGTGGCAAATGTTTCCTCAATAAGATACCAATGTTGCATATGTGCTAATTTCCAACTGGTTCTTTGAACCATTCATTCACATCCTGTCTGACACTGCAACATCTTGGTATCTTAATACAGGGATTTCTTCGCTTGCCTATTCCTTGGGCACGACCTACTTCCACATTGAACAAATGTGACACCTCCTACAACTGCTGCACCTCTCCTGTCTACAGTATATAAGCTCCCTCTGCTCATATGCTGGTATTCTATTCAAGATTGATGGACTTACAACATCGAACATAAGAACATAAGAACATAAGAAAGGAGGAACACTGCAGCAGGCCTGTTGGCCCATTCTGGCAGGTCCTTCACATTCCATCCCACCAACAGAATATTTGTTCAACCTAATTTTCAATGCTACCCAAAAATAAGCTTTGATAATTTTATTTACTCATGTGCAATTCCCACTCAAATCCAACCCCTTTCACTCATGAATTTATCCAACCTAAATTTAAAACTACCCAAGGTCCTTGCTTCAATAACCTACTAGGCAGACTGTTCCATTCATCAACTACCCTATTTCCAAACCAATACTTTCCTATATCCTTTCTAAATCTAAACTTATCTAACTTGAATCCATTGATGCGGGTTCTCTCTTGGAGAGATACCCTCAAGACCTTATTTATATCCCCTTTGTTAATACCCATTTTCCACTTGTATACCTCGATCATGTCTCCTCATTCTACGTCTTACAAGTGAATGTAATTTAAGGTCTTCAATCTTTCTTCGTAAGGAAGATTTCTAATGCTATGTATTAATTTAGTCATTCTACGCTGAATGTTTTCTAACGAATTTATGTCCATTCTGTAATATGGAGACCAGAACTGAGCTGCGTAATCTAGGTGAGGCCTTACTAATGATGTATAAAGCTGTAATATAACGTCTGGACTTCTGTTGCTAACACTTCTGATATAAATCCCAGTAATCTATTTGCCTTATTACGTACGCTTAGGCATTGCTGTCTTGGTTTAAGGTTGCTGCTTACCATCACCCCAAGTCCTTCTCGCAATCTGTATGGCTAAGTTCTACGTTATTTAACTTATAAGTGCTTGGGTTATGGACACTCCCGAGCTTTAGAACTTTGCATTTATCTACATTGAACTGCATCTGCCATTTTTCTGACCAGGAATTGAGTTTGTCAAATCCTCCTGTAGTTCACTGACATCTACGTCTGAATCGATTATCCTACCTATCTTCGTGTCATCAGCAATTTGCTCATATCACTAGAAATTCCCTCGTCAAGGTCATTTATATATATTATAAACAACAACGGGCCCAAAACCGATCCCTGAGGAACGCCACTTGTTACAGATCCCCACTCCGATTTAACCCCATTTATGCACACCCTCTGCTTCCTATTGGTGAGCCATGACTCGATACATGACAACACTTTTCCCCAATGCCATGAGCAGCCACTT
Source organism: Cherax destructor (assembly GCA_009830355.1). Taxonomy (NCBI): domain Eukaryota; kingdom Metazoa; phylum Arthropoda; class Malacostraca; order Decapoda; family Parastacidae; genus Cherax; species Cherax destructor. The sequence continues at coordinate 40,818 of WNWK01016845.1, forward strand.
TCTTTAACAGTCTCTGATGTGGTACTCTATCAAAAGCTTTACTAAAATCCAAATAAACGATATCGAATTCTTTATCATTATCAACTGCCTCAAAAGCCCCACTGAAAAAAGTTAACAAATTAGTTAGGCAGGAACGGCCCCTGGTGAATCCATGCTGAGTATCATTAATCAAATTATGCCTATCGAGATGGCTTCTTATGTTATCAGCTATAATAGACTCAGTAATTTGCCTACAATTGATGTTAGACTTATTGGGCGGTAATTTGATGGTAACGACTTGTCCCTCTGCTTTAAAAATAGGAATTACATTAGCCATCTTCCACGTATCCGGCACTACACCTGTTTGAAGAGATAGGTTAAAAATGTTAGTTAAGGGTTCACAGAGTTCTATTTTGCATTCCTTAAGAACCCTTGAAAAAAGCTCATCAGGGCCTGGCGATTTATTTTGCTTCAAACGGTCTATCTGTTTGATAACCTTTTCGCTAGTGACTGTGATACTACATAATTTATCTTCTTCAGGCCCACTAAAATACCTAATTCTTGGGATATTATTAATGTCTTCCTGAGTGAAAACCGAGAGAAAATAATTATTAAAAATAGAGCACATTTCATTCTCTTTGTCAGTAAGATACCCATAATTATTTTTAAGGGGACCTATCTTATGGAAAAATAAACACATAAGCAGTATAATGTGATCCTTTATTGACAACGTTTCGCCCACGCAGTGGGCTTTATCGAGTCACAGACAGATCTACCTGGAAAATGAGCAACATGGAGATATATATAGGGTACAGTCAGGTGGAGAATGCTGGGTCAGGTGGAGAAAGCTGCATGTGAGTCTTAAAAAGTAGTGTGATAGTGAGTCTTAAAAAGTAGTGTGATAGTACGCAGGCAGATCTGACGACTCAAGAAATGCCTGTGTTCAACACCGAAATTTACACAACCATTTAATCAACTACAGAAACGCAAGACTCATCGCCAGAGAAGACAACACGCAATACCGAGGAATCCTAGAATCATCACTCATCTGTATATCCAACAACTTCAACCAGAACAACGGCTTCTACAACATAGCTGAACCTATTGCCAAGAAACTTCTTCAACGCTATCCCACCTAGAACTCAAGAATGGTACACTGCAGGTCCTTTAAGTCACACTATGTTTTTAACTATCACACTACTTTTTAAGACTCACATGCAGCTTTCTCCACCTGACCCAGCATTCTCCACCTGACTGTACCCTATATATCTCCATGTTGCTCATTTTCCAGGTAGATCTGTCTGTGACTCGATAAAGCCCACTGCGTGGGCGAAACGTTGTCAATAAAGGATCACATTATACTGCTTATGTGTTTATTTTTCCATTGTGTCGGTATTTTATACCATTTATTTCCACCTATCTTATCTCTAACTTTTGTTCTATACACCTGGAAAAAACTTTTTGGGTTAGTTTTCGAATCCCTAGCAACTTTAATTTCGTAGTCCCGCTTAGCTTGTCTTATCCCTTTTAACGTCCCTCTTAATGTCAATATACTGACTCATAAGATGACCCTCACCTCTTTTGATACGCCTATAAACTCCTTTCTTCTGCCCTAAAAGATATTTGAGCCTATTATTCATCCATTTTGGGTCATTTCTATTCGATCTAATTTCTTTATATGGGATAAATGTTATTTGGGCAGCATGTATAGTGTTCAGAAAACTGTCATATTGATAGCTCTCTTCATTACCCCAGTCCACAGATGATAAGTGTTCTCTAAGTCCATTGTAATCTGCTAAGCGAAAATCTGGGACCGTTACTGAGTTATTCGTACTATGAAACTTCCATTCAATGCCAAAGGTAATTGATTTGTGGTCGCTTGCGCCGAGTTCCTCTGTAATTTCTAAATTATTAACAAGGGTTTCCTTGTTTGCCAGAACTAAGTCAAGCAGGTTATTTCCCTGTAGGTTCTGTCACAAACTGCTTCAAAAACAATCTTGAACTACATCTAAGAAGTCGTTAGATTCTAAATTCCCAGTCAAAAAATTCCAATCAATTTGACTAAAGTTGAAGTCACCAGAATAACTACGTTATCGTGCATTGTGGCCTTAACAATTTCCTCCCATAGTAGTCTCCTTGGTCCCTATCTAAGTTTGGGGACGGTATATCACACCTAAAATCAATTTTTCATGCCCTCTGAAAATTCTATCCAGACAGACTCTGTATGTGTTATTTCAGACTTTATTCCCTTTTTATGCAACAGTTCAAGCGATCTCGGACATACAGTGCCACTCCACCTCCTTCCGAAACTTCTGTCAACTTGGAACAATTTAAAACCCTGTATATGACATTCAGCAGGCATGTCCCTATTTTTCGTATTGAACCACGTCTCAGTTATGGCAAATACATCAACTCAAGATTGAGGCCTGACAACCTCACACTCCTCCTGTTCTTCACGATTCTTCTTTGTATGGACTGATGAAGCCACTGTGTGGCGAAACGTTTCTCAATAAAGATACCAAAGTGTTGCATATGTGTCTAATTTACCAACTCGTCGGTTCTCTGAACCATTCATTCACATCCTGTCTGACACTGCAACATCTTGGTATCTTAATACAGGGATTTCTTCGCTTGCCTATTCCTTGGGCACGACCTACTTCCACATTGAACTGCTGCACCTCTCCTGTCTACAGTATATATGCTCGCTCTGCTCATATGCTGGTATTTTATTCAAGATTGATGGACTTACAACATCGACTCAAGATTGAGGGCCTGACAACCTCACACTCCTCCTGTTCTTCACGATTCTCCTTTGTATGGACTGATGAAGCCACTGTGTGGCGAAACGTTTCCTCAATAAAGATACCCAAGTGTTGCATATGTGTCTAATTTACCAACATAAGCAGTAAGGCCTTCGATAGAGTACCTCACAAGAGACTCTTAAGAAAGGTGGCAGCTCATGGTATAGGAGGTAAAGTTCTAGCATGGATGTAAAAATAAACACATAAGCAGTATAATGTGATCCTTTATTGACAACGTTTCGCCCACGCAGTGGGCTTTATCGAGTCACAGA